>JAMPIV010007774.1:0-221775 GCA_024509875.1 Oreohelix idahoensis
ATTTTTATGACCTACTCTCCATATAATATCACATCTAATTTTGTCATCAAAGTATAGCAGTCTTTCTGCCTTCTCTCCTTACCTTTACACCTTCTGCTCCAAAGGGCCATGGTTTTAATATGCTCCTCATGTGGAGCTAACATTTTTGGAGGACAGATTTTGCTGTTTCTTGTCTTTCCCAGAATGGGCACATATCTCTCATAAAGGTAACTAATGTCAGGTTGTACATGGCACTTTGCAATTCTTTCAGGCAAAACAGATTGCTACAGAAAATATCAGGTGCAGGCTTCCTAACAGTAAGTCGTGGGCTAATACTTCTAGGGAGCAAAACACATATAGGAAGATGAAAAAGGAACAAGAAATAAATAACAAGACATTTGTTAATTACAGTAGAAGCAACCCTTATCCTGTTTTTTTACATCTGGAAATTCCTGTCTATAACATTTTTAAGCAGCAGACGGTTTTACTGTGACAAGTTATTAAGACCTATACAAGACAACTGTGTCCATTGAAATGAAATATTTCTAGGTAGTAGTTACTAAGCTTTCAAAATGAGAATAAAAATATGAATCCATAATGACTCTAAACACCACTCAAATTACTTACTATAAATAACCACCAAACTTCATCAGTTTTGTTCTCTTGGGAACTGTAGGCTGCAAAGGTCCATCATCATCTCTTTTTTCACTCCTTATAGAACATTGATGTACCACTGCAGATGGCTCGTTTGAGGAAGACTGAATCATAACACATGCTTTTGCAGCAGCTGCGCGGTATATTGTAGCAGCTTTTTTTGCATGATGAGGTTACTAGTCCCATGCACAACCTCATTTTAGTTGCTTTTTGTGACCATGCCCAAGGGAAACAATAGTTCTATTCATTTTTTTTTTTGTCTCCTGCCAGAGACCCCAGATAACTATTATGGGCAGGCTGCAACTGATGTTTGCCACTAAATTATACTTGGCCATTTCTTCCTGAATGCAGTTTGTCTAGGCTTCTTTGGTTCCTCTTCTACTAATTACTCTCGGTATCTCTTTGGCCTACTGAAACGTTCCTTCTATAGGTTCCAGTTAAAATTTGTGATTTGTTTTATTTGTGTTTTTTTTTTTTTTAATTGTTTTTTTAATGGTTTTTCCTATACATGTTTCACATTTGTCTTTAATGCTCCAGATGGATTGGTTATTGTTCTGGTTCTTCTCTCCAGGTTTCTGTGATTGCTTCTGGTGAATCTGATATTGGCGGGGGGTGAACATGTGATGGGACCACATTGTTAAGGTCGTTCTTTGTACTGTTTCAGGCGGTGAAATGGTAAGCAGGGGGTCAGCACCTGACGTTGTTGGTGTCTCTATAGAGTTTGTCCAGGAATGGTACTGGTGACGTCCACATATATGCTTTCTCTGTTACTTATATGTTGGCCACTGTTGTAGCAGATGTTCAGCACTCAATTTATTGGGGCCACAGTTACACTCATCATTATCTTTAACTTATTGAATAGATAGTACAAGTTCATAACCCAGGATCCGAACACCCGACAAATTAAATATTCCAAAAATCGAGGAAAGCTTTTCAGCTGACTTTTGAAAGAATTTTTGGGCGTCTTGGGCTACTGTTTTGATGATATTCGAAAACCAAAAAAATCAGACTTCTGAAACACGGTCGTCCGTGAGCATTTCAGATTCTAGGTTACAGACCTGTATTTCAATCTGCTGTGGCCTATGTGGAGTGTGAAGATTACAGTTTGCTCACTTCTATTAACCTGGTAATATGCAGAATTTTTTTGGGTGGCCTGGATGATTTGCTTCCTGTATCTACCTGTGAAAAACCTCTAGGCCTCTACATGAGTTATGCCTGTATCAGTTTGACATAGATTTCTACCTTCCTTTGCCAATCTGTCAACCTCTTCATTACTAGGAAGGTTGCAATGAGATAGGATCCACTTTATCACAAATATTTTGAATCGCTGACAGTTTGTAAATCATTGTTCTTAGGTCATTTAAGTTCAGGTTTGAAATTTGAAAGTAATATTCTTGGTGACATGCCATGTTTGAGAGATACAGTGAATGACAAATTTGTGTGTCTGTGAATAGTCTAATCTGATTTTTTTTTCTAAGAGAAAGTCTGCTGAGTCAGTTGTGGGCAGAGAGAGTGACAGCAAATATGACTTTGCTAATTCTGGCATTGACATCCTGCTTTGCCTTTTCTTTGTCAGTGTTTACTTTACTACAGAATGTAAAAGCTACGGTATATGATTTTTCAGAGATCTGTCCAATGACCCTTATGTGATATTATTTATGTATTATCTGTTTACATTTCCGTTTTCTTCACACTTTATTGTAGCCCTGTTTTTACTGCTGTTTGGATGTTGGTGATTTCCTGCATGTCATGTTGTTTATGTGGCAGAAGTCATAAGTCATCAGCAAAAATTAGGATCTTTCAGTTGTTTGTCAAATGTGTATTCTGTTTTTTTTTCTCCCTACCTTCTGTCATTTGTTTCATTACTCAGTTTATAATGATAAATAAGAATATTGGGAAGAGCAGACATCCATTTCTGACTCAGTATTGTGTAACAAAATGTCCTGAGAGTTTACTGTTGTGGACTATTCAGCAGGTAACCTTAGTAGAAATCTTGTATAGCTTTTATACATTTTTATTTGGGATTCCACGGGGTTCATTATTTTTCTACACCGCGCTGGTGTAGTGGTTACCAAACCCGGGCGAGGACATTTGAAGATTTTTCGTCAACCGACATTTGAACTGGATTAACTCTAGCCCTGGCGAGAACAAGCACATTTGAAGGAGTGTCGTCGACCAGGGCCTGACAGCTCCTGAGCCGACCCAACTCTAATGGGTACCTCTGAAATCGGCGAATATCTGCCTGAATGGCGAGGGACACCTGTCTCTGTACAAGAAAAAGGGATACTCATGTAAAAATCAGCCTTAAGTTAGACATACTAACCTGAGATTTTGCCTCGATTGCTTTATATTTTCTTTTATAAGTCTGATGCAAATTTCTTTCACAAATTTGTCTTTGTCAGTGCTTGGCATGTAACCCTCTTTTTGTCCAGTGAAAAATATATGCAAATAAGAAAGCAGATATGCTTACCAAGGAAGCACTAGTATTTTTAGTATTTTAATATTCCAGGTGCCAGTCTGGGGGTTTTCCTAGGTTAAAGGGGTGAGTCAGCAGACCAGACCCCCATGGGCTGTCTGAATGGTGCTATTATCTGGCATGATAGAGGATCCAGTTGTGCATTAGATGGCTGAGTGATGCAGTTAAAATTTGATAGGCCCTTTTTTGAGTACTTACATGAGTTGCTTTCTTTGATGAAATTATATTCCATATTCTTTTGCATCAACAGTTTCCAATCATAAATTTTCTAGAATATATATATATATATATTTCATAAAATAAAAAGTTTGTGGTGCACCAGTGTGGAAAATCCTTGTTTAAGATAAAAAAGATGACTTTCTGAACCAGTGTTTTTAATGTTTGCACATCTCTGGCTATCTAGGCCTTTGCTGAGTTCTTTCCAGGTAATTACTTTCTTGGATTTTGTTTGCAAGTACGTCTTCCTTTTTGTAGGTATTTCTTATCATTTTCTTAACATATACTTCTTTGTGTTTCTGTCTTCATGGTGGGTGCATGTTAGTGATTGTTGCAATATGTTGTCCTTTGGTATTTGCAGCATGCGTCAGATTTACCCTGATTTTCTTGTTTTGTTTTTTATTATTTCAGTCTCTCAGATATTCTCATAGATCTTGTCTAGTCATGCCGTTAAGTGTCAAGAATCTGTCTTAGGTACTTCTTCTTCTTTGTTCGCCCTCAGACTTCTACATTAATGACTCTAGTAAAGGCAGTACTCAGCTGAAGGTTCATGACATCTCCAAACAGTTTTTCTTTGAGAGAAGTGAGTTTTTGCCGTACGCCACTCCATTCACTGCTGTAAGTTGGGCAAGGCTGGAGCAGATGTTTGGCTGTCAGGAGCAGAGATCTGTTGGACCAATCCTGTACTTGTCATTTAGATGGTACCTCAACCTATTTCTTAGGTGCATATGATGAACATCTTTTGCTTTTATCAGATTTACCGAAGGAAGGGGTCTCAGTTGAGGAAAAGCAGGAGGAGAAACCACATACAAGTACAGACTCTCCTGAAGAAAATGACAAAGAGTGTTCAGATTCTGCCCCTGTATGTACAGAGTCACAGATACAGTCAATACTTGCAGCTGCCGGGCAGGGAGTGGATGATGAAGACGATGAAATAAGTAGTAAGTATTGTTCATATCTCACATTATTCAGTTTGAAACTCCAGTATTAAAGTGGCTTTTGGTGATAGTTAATCAAAAGCCACTTTAATACTGGAGTTTCCAACGATAACTTTGCAGTGAAGGTTTAATTACCCCCTATCGAATGTTTAGTGGGCTAGGACTGGAATTCCCAAATGCCGGTAAGAATTTGACCCGGTGACCGAACGGTAGCAGAAAAAAAACGCGGGTAACTAAAAGCGCGTTGACAAACAGCCGTAATAGGTAAAGTTGTAATATTTATGCTTTTTTCAGATCACAGAAAGTCATTACATATGTGATATTTTAAAATATGTTACTGGCATTGCCAATTAATTTATCTAAACATTATTTTGTGTCTCTTTGAGATTGAGTATTGCTCATTATTTTCCCTGTTGGATAGTACACATTGAGGAAACCCTTTTCATAGCATTGCAATGCAATCCTTGTTCTGGAACCCCCAGGGAAAGAGAGGTGGGGGGGGGCTGAAAGACATATAGAGAAGAGAACTGGAGACAGAAATGAAAGGGGTCAAGAGGACACAGAACGACCCTGTTGCGGACTTGTTTTTACTTGTGTGGGCTAATATCGTATTTCGTTTCATACCATGTTTATTCATCTGGTCTGTCTTCCGCAAGTATCGTTTTATAATTTTCTTGGATGTTCGAATATGAATGTTCATTCATTAAACGTATCATGTTTAAGTTGAGGTGTTGTAGGGTGCAACCATCTGAATCATGTTAAAACCAAAATGTTTCAAAATGCTCGCACACCATGCAACAATTCTCAACAGACCCGGAACTGATAGCATGGGACAGGAGGACTTGGCATAAGTTTGTTGATGTGTATCCTCTGTGGGAAACTGAAACTTGATGATGATTTTCCATCTTCTTTCTTTGAAGCTGTCATCTAATTCCTTCTGCTTGGGTATTTTGTTTCTTAGAGAAGTTGTCTTGTATTTTTTTTACTAAAAATACTGTCCTAAATATTGAAGAACGTCCTCATTGACAGAGTGGTTAGAGCGCTGGTCTCTCGTGGCAAAGGTGCTGGGTTCAATTCGTGGTGTACCCAGCTGTAAATGGGTACTTGACTTTGCTCTTCAGTTAGGGAAGGAAAAGGCAGAAAGGAAGGGAACTGGTCACCCAACCTCTCAATGCTGGACCTAGTATAGTGAAGTCTCTAACACTTCATTTCCCTATGGCAGTATTTGCTATGGGGCTACCTTTTAAATATTAAAGTAAATAAATTAAGGGGCTGCTGTAAAACTGGTAAGGAATATAAGTTTATAAACTAATAAAACGGTATTGAATCAGTTTTACAAATAACAGTTCACATGAGACAAGGGACGTTTCGGGTTTTACCCTTCGTCAGCCACAAACAGGTGACAAAGAAAAAAATTACATATAGGTACTACAAAACTATACGATGATGAGAAATATACAACAAAAGAGTGATACAAGCAGATGGAAAAAGTAAACAACAACAGTGATGAGAGAAAAAAGGAACAATAACAATACAAGAAAACCGTAAAATCTAAAAGAAATACTGAAACAAGAAAGTAAATAATCAACGAAACGAAAAAAAGAAGAATAAACAAAACTGTGGAACTAGTAAAATTAAGCTTAGCTCGATCCAATGAATCTGTGGAAGAAAGCGGTAGTCTCTTGTCACAGAAACCACAAGGAAGTGACGTACGATAGCGACAAAACAAGAGATATAAAAAGATACGAAACGAACCAAAGCAAAAACATAAGAAGATAGATCTAAAAGACAACGAATAAAGAATGAAAAAGAGAAAAGCTACCAGAATTTATGCAAAATGATGTTGCATATTTAAACCATCGGGAGCTAGAACGCCCATTTTAAAAATAAGGCGATTCTCCAACAAAAAGCGAGTCTTGTCATTACCGGCACATGAACAGAGGGCAGTGACATGTATATCGGAATTACCTGAATGGTCAGGCCTATTGAAATGAAGGGCCACCGGTAAATGTTTGTCGTGATAGATGTCATTCAAGTGCTCACGAAACCTGTCTGCCAAATGCCTACCTGTTTCACCAATATAGGTCATGCCACACCTCTTGCAGATGATGGCATAAATCAGGTTTCTGGATTCGCACGTAAAAGACTCTTTAATGATAAATTTTCCTTTCGGAAAAGTGACTGTGACTGTCTGAGTTTGGAGTACAAACGGACAGGTCTTGCATATCAGGCATTGGCACGGTTTAGTACCAAAGTATCTGATGTTATCTGATGCCCTTAATTGTATCACACGCGTCACTCATCAGACGGCACTCACTACTAAACCTTCTGTCCAATCTGACAGACTCAAACTGGTTCTAACTTTCCATCCTCACTGTCTGGCGGTAAAGAGAATTCTGTTTCGACATCTGCCTATTCTCAACTCTGATCCTGATACCAAAGAGTTGTTTCGTGATACACCTTTGGTAGCTTGTCGTAGGGATAGGAATTTTAGGGATATTCTTGTACACAGTCGCTTGCGACATTCTAGCCCATCTTACTTTGGTACTAAACCGTGCCAACGCCTGATATGCAAGACCTGTCCGTTTGTACTCCAAACTCAGACAGTCACTTTTCCGAAAGGAAAATTTATCATTAGAGAGTCTTTTACGTGCGAATCCAGAAACCTGATTTATGCCATCATCTGCAAGAGGTGTGGCATGACCTATATTGGTGAAACAGGTAGGCGTTTGGCAGACAGGTTTCGTGAGCACTTGAATGACATCTATCATGACAAACATTTACCAGTGGCCCTTCATTTCAATAGGCCTGACCATTCAGGTAATTCCGATATACATGTCACTGCCCTCTGTTCATGTGCCGGTAATGACAAGACTCGCTTTTCGTTGGAGAATCGCCTTATTTTTAAAATGGGCGTTCTAGCTCCCGATGGTTTAAATATGCAACATCATTTTGCATAAATTCTGGTAGCTTTTCTCTTTTTCATTCTTTATTCGTTGTCTTTTAGATCTATCTTCTTATGTTTTTGCTTTGGTTCGTTTCGTATCTTTTTATATCTCTTGTTTTGTCGCTATCGTACGTCACTTCCTTGTGATTTCTGTGACAAGAGACTACCGCTTTCTTCCACAGATTCATTGGATCGAGCTAAGCTTAATTTTACTAGTTCCACAGTTTTGTTTATTCTTCTTTTTTTTTCGTTTCGTTGATTATTTACTTTCTTGTTTCAGTATTTCTTTTAGATTTTACGGTTTTCTTGTATTGTTATTGTTCTTTTTTTCTCTCATCACTGTTGTTGTTTACTTTTTCCATCTGCTTGTATCACCCTTTTGTTGTATATTTCTCATCATCGTATAGTTTTGTAGTACCTATATGTAATTTTTTTCTTTGTCACCTGTTTGTGGCTGACGAAGGGTAAAACCCGAAACGTCCCTTGTCTCATGTGAACTGTTATTTGTAAAACTGATTCAATAACCGTTTTATTAGTTTATAAATTTAAATATTAAAGCTACTTTTATCTGTACTCCTTATAGCATCAGCCTTAAGCATCTTCATTATTATCATGAAGCGTCAGCTCCATGTGGAGCATATGCCTTCAACAAATTTATGACAAGCCTTCTTGTCCTGCGTCATCCATTCAAGTTCTTTCCTTGCCTTTTCATTTTGAAGCATTTTTAAATTGGCTTTAAGTTTCTACAGGAGGGTGTAACTGGCCACTTGCTCAACCTTGGATTGTCACATTCACTTCCAACATCTGTTCTTCATCTTTTTTACAGTGTTACAACTCTTTTCACTAGTTCTAATTATATGCCTCACTAATCTGATTATGTTTCAAATCATTGTCTTATATATACTGTATGGAGGGTTTTGATTTTGTTTTTTTAAACATACTCAAATTTGATTGTGATGGGATACTATAAATACATGCTGCTATATTACCTTTATAATATTGCATGCTTTTAAATTATTGCAGAAGTATATGTGGGAATGAAAGGATACAGTATGCAAGATGAGAGAGAGAGAGAGAAGAGGACAGAATGTTAGATGGGCTTGTGTGCCCAATTCTTAACCCTTTGAAAATAAAGTTCGTTTGCTCGTTCCTTTTTGGGCCCACGTATGACCTGTGCTTTTTGTTACAAAATATCTCATTCTGAATAATCTGCTATTGATCTAAAAATATGTGTGCAAAATATTTTTGTGGAAAAGATACAGTAAAATGCTGTTTTAATAAATACTTGCAGTACAATAATAATAGTTATGCACAACAAAGTGTGCGATGATATAGTGCTATTGGTTGCTATGGAAATAGTAGTGATATTGGATGTTATAGCTGTATTTAAATTTACATAGGCATTTTTATTTTTTGAATTATAATCATTAAATACGAATGGGAAGCTTATCATAGTATATTTTGAAACTATTCTCAGAAATTATTTTTTATAACTTTAGTTTGGATGAATAGATAGATAACCAAGTCATATTTTTCAAGAAGATTAGTTGCAGAAAACAAGTTTATGTGAAATGAATGGCTTTCTTCACAGGAAAAGCCCTTTTTCTTAAGAAAATTCAATTAAGATTGTGTAGACAATTTACAACAGTCAAACTGTTTCTAATTTTCACTTAAAATCCAATGCCACTCCTCACCTTAAAGTAGAAGATATATTTCATGTTAAGGGCTTAAAAGACCCCTATTGAATAATTGTTTTCTTTTGCATGTTGTGTTTGTTAGTTCAAACTGTGTTTTTCAAAGATTTTCCTTTATGCCGTATTTTTCTATATTTCAGAATCCTCAGACATAGAAAAAGTTGACTTCTATGTGATATTCAAAAAAGAAAAACATGAGGTTTCGTTCCCTCTGAACCAGACAGTCAGCAAGCTCAAATCTCACATAGAAAAATTAACAGGTTTGTGTGATTTATGTGTGTGTCCATGTTATTGTACTTGATGACAGTGTCTACATTTTTTGTACTGTGTGAGCATGTGAGCGTGTCCACATTATTGTACTAGATGAGCATGTTCAAATTGTTGTACTAAGTGAGCATGTCCACATTATTGTACTAGATGAGCATGTTCAAATTGTTGTATGTGATGATGTCACCATGATACAACGTTAAAATATCTCCAAAATTAACGATGAAATGTAGGGTTAAAAATAATGCGTAAGATACTAGGAGACATGCTCGCCCATGCCAGCCTTTCCCACCGCCATTTAAAACTAACGAGTTAGAAGTGCAGACAGAACGTTTACCCTTTGTAGACGGGAGAGAACGGAGGACACAAAAAAGGAAAAATATGACTGAACACGTGTTTGAAGTTCGAACGGCAAAAAGACGCAATGGGGGGTGAAAGGAAAAAAATTCACGTCCCTAGTTGACATAAAGTAAGGAAATGGACAAGAAAAGGACCTTAGCTCTTGTTCGAGACAGTCATTTCTTGGACGTTTTTCGATACTTGGTCTTTATTTGAATGCCGCGGCAAAACACATGAGAGAAGGTTCTCGAACAAATTTCAAAAACTAAACTTGAAAAAAAAAAAATGTTTTTTCTTAATAATAGAGTTATGAAAATAAAACCTAGCTAGTTTGATAGCCCATCTTGAGCAGAGAAATAATATGCTTTCAATTATACAGACGGATAGATAATAAGGAAGATATTGACAAAAGACTGTATTGTTCATATCAGACGAGCGACTGCACTGTTAACCAATGTCACTAAAAGTTTCCAAAATCTTGGCCTTCAGCATGCAAACGTAAAAATCGAGCTGTAATTAAAGAGAGGGGATGTGGTGGAGCATTGTAGCTAAAAATAACTTAGGAGCAGATTCGTGTAGGAAATGCATGTAGAACCAAGCGTGTTTTTATGAAAAAACAAGTAGAGGCAGACGGACTAACAGACCGTAATACATACTTGACTGAGATTTGACTGAAGTGACTTTTGGTTGTAAATTTGAAAGCAAGGGGGGAAGTCGGCGATTGGTCAACGCATTTTATAGTAGCGGGACAGAGAGGTGAAATTTTGCCATTTGACATAAGTCTGTTCAGAGACGCAGTTTAAATTAATAAGTGGTGTTGATTCCAGAAGAATACAAATATATAGTGGGACGCCATCATACAGCCAGCAGCTCAGCTGAGTTTTGCTAGCAACTTTAACTGTGTTCTCAATTCTGAATTCTGGTAAGAATGAACAATATTTATTTGGTATATTTTAATAATTCGAGTGATTGATACTGCCATATCATAAAAATGATTACGACAAGTAAGTGTTCGCTCTAGATCCCCAGCCCAAGTTCAGGGTCTAGAGACATACATACAAAGAAAATATATAGGAATGCCTAAATAAAACTATGGAAAAGGATCTATCTTATTCAATAGCAGGAAGCTATTGAACATATCTCAGATGCAATGTAGTCTTGGGGAACTAATACTATGTGAAACCAACTGGGTAAGATGTGCTGTGTGGTCAGAGAGATCTGACCCAGTCTGTGTGGTGTTGTTGTGTAGTGTTGTGTGCAGAAGTGGCTCAGGAGGTAGAGTTCTGACACATGACCAATACTTTTGTTTCAGAATTGAGTTTCTGTTTGGCACCAAAGCGGTGTCAAATGCTGTAATGTTATACACAAGTGTGGACCAGTGCAGTCTATCATTGTGTCAGAGCAGCCGTATATTGCCCCAGCACGGAGAGGTGGGGCCACAAGACTTGTACAGGATCAACATGGGCGAGATAAGTGATATCTGGCCTGCTGGACATTAACCAACGAAATTTTCAACTAATTTATCTCTAATTCACCATCAAATAAAGACATAACATTGGGGAAAATTAAACTATGTTTTTATCCCTTAAGTCAATGGAAAATGTTTGGCAGTCATAGACTGGGAGTGATGACACCACCCCAACAGCATATCTAGTAATAAGTTCTCCTGGGACTATCTTAACATAATTATTATTAACCAGTCATTTGAAATAATTACGCCCACGGCGACCGTTGCCTCAATTGGCTGTGTGTGGTGTACCCGGAAACGGGGCCTCCCAGTACTGAGGCACAGTTAAGTCCCCGATGTCACTTATCGGTGCAGAGTTGAGAGAGATGGCTGAGCATCACAATCCCTCCTGTGTTGCAGCATGATGAGAACCCAGCATTGCACACTGAGCTTGGGGGGATCACTTGGGCACCAGACTTAATACTGGCTCTTGACTGGATGGCCGCATGCAGGAGATTTCTACAATGGAGGGTTGGCAGGTGGTGGGTATCTGGAAGTGGCTCTGTGCAGGACGTGAGGATTCCTTGGGAGAGCCCAGAACCAGAGCACAGCATTGTGCAAGCTCTGCATAGTTGGAGAGCCCCCTGGATGACGGGGAATGCACAGTGTGCTACCCCACCTATCCCCAACTGCTAACTTAGAACCAGAAGTGGGGTCCTCTGTATGCGTGCCAATCCAGGATAAAATGCCTGGGAAAGAGACTGGAGCTCAGAACTCCCTAACTCAAAGTTGCAGGATGGCAGAAAAGCCACGGGAAAGACAGGTCTATTTTGAAGATAACGCAACCATATTTTCACCATACGAGCCCGGACGCCGCCTCGGTAAACAAGGTCCGCGCAGAGCAGTGACACCCCCAGGCTGCTTGCGAATAGTCTACTACTGGGAACATAAACAGATTAGGGATGAGCCCACTCTCCCGTTGAACAGGTGCTAAAGTTATAGATACTGGGCCAGAAGGCGCACCGGAAACCACAGTATCACGCAACTCGCTTTTTTTTTTCTATGGAGAGTACACCGTCAAATAAATCTCGTACTGGTGCTCGCCCTGTGGAGCTCCACCAGGCAGGTGCAGTGCTGGGCTCTGAGCCTCGACAGAGCCCACCCTCAGCTACTGGAGGACCCTCTAGACCGTCTTGTGGAGTCAGCAGACGGCGGAGGAGAACTACTGACCAAAACAAAACAGAAAAAAGAGAAACCCAGAGTGCCACTTGTCATGATGCACTGGAATGCAGAGGGAGTGAACAGCAAGCAGGCTGGATACAGCAAAAAGACAGAGCTGGAAAACATCTTGTATGAGAAGCAAGTCAGTGTTTGCTGTATCCAAGAGACTCACTTGAAAGCTGATCAAACCTTTAAAATAAGGGGATATCAATGCTTCAGATCCGACAGAAAAGATAGACGAAAAGGAGGAGTACTTACTCTTGTAAGGAATAACATTCCTGCACACGAAAGGAAAACCTTCATGGATGGAGCAGAATATCAGCTGTTGCAGATAAAGATAGACAAGATGGAAATAGAACTCCTGAACTATTACTGTCCGAACAACAAACCCCTGAGTCTCAGCTCTATACAGGTACCAGCCACCAACTTTATAGCAGTTGGAGACTTTAATAGCCACTCCCAGAGCTGGGGCTATAACCATCTGGATCACAGAGGTGAAGAGGTTGAAACTTGGCAAGATGATCACTCCCTAATCCTAGTCAATAATGCCACAGATACTCCTACCTTCTACTCCAGAGGATGGCACACAACTTCAACACCAGATCTTGCCTTCTCCACACCAGATATAGCTGGATCTATTAGTAGAGAAGTAGGAGACCAACTAGGGGGAAGCGACCATCGCCCAATCTTTCTTACTGTCCAGAGTGCAACTCTCAGTACAGCCCCAGCCATTACAAGATGGAACTACAAAAAAGCCAACTGGGGTTTATTCAGGCATCAGGTGAACACGCTGCTGTCTACCCTCAAGGTACAGAACAGAGACATTAATGAAGTGGTAAAAGACTTCAACAGATGCATACTACAAGCTGCAAAAGAAACCATTCCCAAAGGATGCCGGCGTAACTACAAACCATACTGGTCCAGCACACTCCAAGAACGTCAGGAAGCTATGGACAGGGCTAGAAAGGATGCAGAGTCTCAGCCTTCACTTGAAACTCACAACAAATGGAAAAAGGCTGTAGCAGAGTTTCAGAGAACAAAGCTAGAAGAAAAACGGAAAAGCTGGAGAACTAAAACGGCATCGCTGAACCTTGAGAAAGACGGCAGGAAACTTTGGAGATTAGTCAAGTCTCTAAATGAAGAGCGTTCCTCACCTAGGCAGACTATCACATTGGATGAAGGTGGCAAACTTTTCAGAGGAAAACAAGCTGCAGACTTGTTTGCTAGAAGATACAGTTCAGAAAGCAACTTACCCATTAACATAGATCATCAGAGAGAGATAAGAAAAGAAATACTGGCAACCATGGGACAGACAAATACTCCTGCCCCAATGAGGGAACCCATCACACTAGGAGAACTACAGAAGGCTATTTCCAAGCTTAAGTTTCAAAAGTCACCCGGCCCAGACAAAATCAGCAACGAAATGCTAGTAAATCTGAGCTCAGCAGCAAAGACAAAACTGCTTGAGATATTCAACCACAGCTGGTTGAAAGGAACGGTACCCCAAGTATGGAGAGAAGCCATCACAATACCCATACTAAAGAAAGGGAAATGTAAGACCGAGGCTGCAAGTTACCGGCCAATCAGTCTCACAAGCTGTGTTGGGAAGACTATGGAGCGAATAGTCAACCACAGATTGAAATGGTATTTAGAGTCTGAGCAGATCCTGGTGCCGGAACAAGCTGGATTTAGAGAATGCTACAGTATAGAAGACCAAGTTACTTACTTGTCTCAAGCAATAGAAGATGCCTTCCAGGAGAAGAAAAAGGTCCTAACGATCTGGGTCGACTTCAAGCAGGCCTTTGACAAGGTGTGGAAAGATGGCCTCATTGCAAAACTTAGGAGAAGTGGAATCCAAGGCAACATGATGAAATGGATCCAGTCATACTTGCATAACAGGAGAACTAGAGTCACTCTTGACGGTCTGCAGAGCAGAAAAGTGTTGCTCCATCAGGGGGTACCTCAAGGAGGAGTAATTTCCCCAACACTCTTCCTTGTTTACATCAATGACCTGGTGAAAGATCTCCCTGCAGGAGTTAAAGCTGCCTTATATGCAGATGACCTAGTACTCTGGTGCGCTGATGAAAATGTCACCACAGCAAATTATAGAATGCAGCGGGCAGCAGACATGCTAGTGTCATGGGCAGAGAAATGGCTTATCACAATAAACACAGACAAAACCTCCACAACACTGTTCTCCCTCGCCCCCAAGGACAAATCAGCTAACATACACCTAGGGACAGCCGTGATCAAGGAAGAAAGCAACCCCACCTATCTTGGGGTGACATTTGACCAAAGGCTTACATGGAATAAGCATATTGAAAATGCAGAAGGAAAGGCCCGAAGACGACTAGGCATACTCAGAAAATTAGCAGGTACCAACTGGGGAGCAAATGAACGAAATCTAAAGAAGATTTATAATGGAGTAATAAGACCACACTTAGAGTTTAGCTCAGCAGCATGGTCATCAGCTGCTAACTCACATCTGCAGTCTTTGGACAAGGTGCAAAATCAAGCTCTCAGGCTCATTACAGGAGCCATGAAAACTACACCAATAACAGAGATGCAGAAGGTTGCTGGATTACAGACACTGTCCCATAGAAGAGACACAAAAACCATGATCCAGATGGAAAAGTACTACAGTATGCCAATGCACCCAATGAAGGCAAGACTAGATGATCTGGCATTGGGACGTCTAAAGCGTAGCAGCTTTGTGCATCGGGGAAAAAGACTTATAAGACAGCATCAAGAAGACCTATCCATGAAGACAACACCACTGAAGCCCACCCTATACCCTGTACCATGGGAGCAGGCCAGCAGTGCCCTCCAAATTAATACATCAGTCAGTGGTCTCACAAGTGGATATGAGTATAATGATCTGCAAAAACGAACTGCTACATTGAGTATGATCCAAGAAAGCTATCCCGATCAATCATGGATACATGCCTATACAGATGGATCAGCAACTAATGCTGTTAGGAATGGAGGTGCCGGTATCTTTATCTCATATCCTGACAACCACTATGAGACTAGGCACATTCCCACTGGTAAATTCTGTTCCAACTATACAGCTGAGGTTCAAGCTCTAGAGCAAGCTGCAAATATGATTTATAACACCAACTCTGACTGCCACCAGGTAGTCATCTTCACAGATGCACTGTCTGTCCTGCAAGCTCTCAAGGGTGGTAAACTCCCGCATCTGAGAAATGAACTAAACAAGGTAGCTGCCAAAAAGAGAACCATACTTCAGTGGGTACCATCTCATTGTGGTGTACCCGGAAATGAAAAGGCAGATAAACTTGCAAAAAAGGCAGGAGAATGTGAACAAGAAGATAATGAAGTCACATACTTTGAGAAAAAGAGAGCTATCCAGACTATCAGAAGAGAACAGAACCAACCCAAAGACGACTATCACACTCTCGACTGGCAGGGACAGATAACTATTTTTCGACTCAGGACAGGGCATAACAAACTGAATAAACACATGCACAAGCTACGATTGTCTGCTTCACCACTGTGCACATGTGGATTAAACGAACAAACTGCTGAGCATGTTCTACAGGACTGTCCTCTGTATGACCAGTTAAGAAAGATATACTGGCCCAATGACTCATCACTAAACTCAAAGCTATATGGAGTTAAAGAGGAACTTCAAACAACAGTCGAATTCATCATGAGAACTCGTCTGACGGTGTAATCATCAAAGATGCGATCGCAAGAAGAAGAAGAAGAAGAAATAATTAAGTACACATTTTCCATTTTATTATGTCATATGATTATGCATTCTATTTATAACTCCATAATATTTCTTATGTTCTGACGAACTAAACATTTGGTTCAGAACAAAATAAATTTATCAAAAGATTTAACTTTAAAAACTAAAACAGCCTGAGTTAGTTCAGTGTGTTATAAAGTTAATTAATATTATTAGACTTATTAAATATCTGTGTGTGTGTGTGTGTAATCTACCACAACACATTACATATCAGTACCCTAGATTTTTAATGTAGCCACATTCAGTAGTAAAAAAAGATATGTGTGAGGTCGTAAGTGGTAGTAAGAAGGGCCTTCTGTAATTCATATCTACATTTATCTCAGGAGCCTTCACAGCTGACCTCATACATCACACTAGGTGACATCAACCATACAATACCATCAAAATCCACTACATATATTGGGGTCTTGTCCAGGGATAATTAGCTTATCAGTAATATTAGGATCTCCTGGTGGGAGAATAAAATCAGGGGGACAAATTGTAAAAATTAAAAGTTTCCCTTAAAATTGAAAGTGAAAATAAAAGTTGGTGAATCTTCACAGCCAGTGGTAATTAATTAATTAATTAGTTAATTAGAATTACCTTAGTCAATAGTAATTAGAATTACTTTAGTTATTGATTGGTTAGATTTTTACCTTGATCATTGTTATTTTGTGTGATGGCTGAGCTGGCAAAGTTCAGATCAGCTGCTGTGCTAACGGCGAAGGATATGGGAATGGATGGTCAGGTTTTAATTCAGTATGTAACTGCTGAATGTGACAAGTATATTGAAAGGGAAGATAGGAGGTTAGCTGAAGAGAAGAGGTTACAAATTGAGGCTGATAGAGAACTTAAGAGGCTGCAGATTGAGGCAGAAGAAAAACGACAGCAAAGGGAGTCAGAAGAAAAAAGATTGACTGCCGAAAGGGAAGCAGAAGATAAAAGATTGACTGCCGAAAGGGAGGCAGAAGATAGAAGGTTGCAAAGGGAGCACGAATTACGACTAAGGGAGCTGGAGTTACAAGGCCATGCTCCTGAAAATGGTGCCAGCCCTTTTGCCTCAGATGCTGCAGCTAGTCAGGGAGCCTCAACATCAGCTATGGGGTTTCATTTAGACCATTTTGTTGAAAAAGACGATGACATCGAGGGGTACCTCAGTCGTTTTGAATTATTAGCTACTACATATGGGTTAGAGAGAGAGAGGTGGAGTTTAAAGTTATCACAGGGACTGAGAGGTACTTCTTATGAAGTCTTCGCAAAAATGAACAGAGAAGACCAAGACAATTATGACATGTTAAAGTAGGCTTTGTTATTGAGGTACGAAAAAAATGGTGAATTTTATCGTAAGAAATTTAGAAATGCCAAACTGTTGTCTGGGGAGACATACCACCAATTCTCTGCCAGACTGGAAACCTATTTGGAGAAATGGACTGCTCTGGGGAAGACCCAAGATCTTAAAGAGATGATCATGATAGAGCAATTGAGAGAGTCCATGGCTCCAGACATGAGAAAATTTCTCATGGAACAAGGTGCAGAGAAGTTGGGGGAGGTTTTAAATGTCGCTGAGAGGTATCAGGCAGCCCAGGCAGAGGTAAGTGGCACTAAAAAGAAGCACATAGAAACTTTTAAAGCTCCACAGCCATTTAATAAATTTGAAAATAGAGAACAGGGTAATAAAGGCAGGACAAACTTTGAACGGCCAAGAAATGACTATCGAGACAGAAACTCACAGTTCAATGACCAAAAATACAATGAAAGAAAACCGTTTAACCAAGGAAAAAGATGGTGCAAATGGTGCAAGAAAGATAACCATAACACCGAATTTTGTAGAAGGAAACCTTCAAACATTGCTGCAATGAAGTCGGGGACTCAAAGATTAAAGGTTAATCCTAATGGACAGCAGAAACCTTATCACCCCCCAGTTTGTGAGGATGTTATTTGTAATGGGGTCACCATAAGGTGCCTTTATGATACAGGTTTGGATTATGATTCAGTTGTGAAGTCTAGCCTAGTGGACCAAGTCAGTATACCACAGAAACAGTGGAAATACAAGGGGCGACTAAGGACATACCACTCATGACACTTCCCATCGCAAGGATAACGGTGAAAACTCGCTATGTGGAAGGAGAGATCAGAGCAGCAGTGATAGATGAACCAATCTACCCTCTGATATTGGGGTGTAGATACGTCTTCTTGGGGAATCCCGAGAGACCTGTGATCATGGCGACAGTGCAGACCAGGTCACAGAAAAAGGAGGAAGAAGGTGAACCTATAAATGCTCATCCAGAGGAGATGAGGAAGGCGCAGGCTGAGGATAGGACACTCAAGCCATGTTTTAAAAAATTGCCCAAATGCCACACACCTCCAAGCAAGGGGGAATATTTTATGAAGGACAGATTGCTATATAGGAAGACAGGAACTAGATCCACTGGTCACGGACAGTTGGTTCTTCCCAAGGTATATAGGGCAAATTTAATAAGGAACTTACATGTTGGAAAAGATGGTGACCATGAGAAAGTCGGTACCATCTGCCAAAAAGTTGCTCGAAAATACTATTGGCCCGACGTAAATGTCGATATTGAAAACTTTGTAGAAGCATGTGGCGTATTTCATGAGGGAACACCCACAAAGGGAAAATATGTGCAGGACCTAGAAACGCCACGGGGCACTCTTAGGCCTGGAAGGAAAAATTATTATACTCAGGTAGACAAAGTGCAATGGGAGCCCCCTTTTCACACCCAGTCTTCACTTGAATGGATTAACATAGCCACTATGCGACGAGTACAAAGAAAAAAGTTACCCCAGAATAAACTGACAATCCCTCGGTCAGAGTTATATAAACTGGATGAAACTAAAAGAGAGCGAAGATCTCTCATAAGCAATCTAAAGTGGGGAGACAAACCCAAGAAAAAAATTGGTAGTGGTCGATTTGTGAGTGATGATTCTAGGAAGAAAAGTCCTCATTATAAAGCTTCTAATGGAAGGGACCCGACGGGTTCCATGAAAAATAAGGATAAAAATTTAAAGGTCCAGATGTAGCTTTATTAAGGACCTGGACAGATGAGACTGTTACCTCATCTTATCAATACGTGAACGAACTGACCACTCGTCTGAAAGCTGGATGGAAACTGGCAAATGATAATTTGAGACAAGCCAGGAAGAAACATGCAGCATATTTTAATAGGAAGGCAAAGGACAGAGAACTAGCTGTGGGAGAGAAGGTGCTTCTTCTACTACCCGGCAGCCAGAATAAATTACAAATTGGATGGCAAGGTCCATATACGGTTCTAGAGAAGGTGTCTAGAACAAACTATAAAATTGACAAAAAGGGGAAGGAGAAAGTTTATCATGTAAACCTTTTAAAGAAGTATCTGGACAGACCACTCCAGGAAAGCACCCCCTTACTGACCTTGGCTATCGCAACTCAAATGCAAAAGGAACCACTCACCTCGCATGAATACCCATTACATCCTTGTGAAACAGCGGCACAAGTAAAAGTCAGTAAGCACCTGACTAAAAATCAGAGGGAGAGAGTTCAACAGGTTCTGGAGGAACATACAGATGTATTAACAGATAAACCAGGACATACAAATTTGCTACAGTATGACATGAAACTGGTAGACTCAAACCCAATCTGTATGAGAGCCTATTCTATTCCGTTCGCGAAGGAGAAGGCATTGAAGGAAGAAATAGATTATTTGTTGAAGGAGGGGATTATTTCACACAGTGAATCATCTTTTAGCTCCAGTGTAGTTTTGTTGAGGAAACCGTCTGGGGAACACAGACTGTGCATAGATTACAGGAAACTGAATGCTGTCACAGAAGGACAAGTGGATCCATTACCAGACACAAAACAGTTATTTGCCAGATTAAACAAGGCAAAATACTTTTCAAAGGTGGATCTTAGTAAAGGCTATTACCAGATTCCAGTGAAGCCTGAAGTGAGACCTTATTTAGCGTTTAGCACATCGGAAGGACATTATGAATTCAACATGCTACCATTCGGACTGAAAAATGCTCCGAGTGTCTTTTCAAGGATGATGCGCAAATTGTTGGATCCCCTGAATAACCCATGTATCACGAATTTCATGGATGATATTCTCGTCGCCACAGAGACATTTGAAGAACACATTGACGCTCTAAAAATGTTATTTGATAGGCTTAGGGAGGCGAACTTAACTGCTAGGCCAACAAAATGTATTGGATGCAAAGAGTTGGAATTCTTGGGACACACTGTATATCAGGGTAACATGACCCCTGATCCCAAGAACTTAGAAAAACTGCAGAGAGCACCTAGACCACAAACAAAAAAGGAAGTGCGATCATTCGTGTCGTTATGCAGATTTTATCAAAAATATATCAAAAATTTTAACTCTATTTGTGCTCCTCTGACTGATCTGACTCGCAAGGGACTTCCAGATAAAATTATTTGGACTGCGCAATGTGAATTAGCTTTCCAGGAATTAAAGGAAAAACTCACTAGCAAGCCTATTCTCAAATTGCCTGATTTGACACAGGACTTTGTGGTGAGAACAGATGCAAGTAATGTAGGCCTCGGGGCGGCCTTGTTGCAGAGGTCATCTTCACCCGATGGGGAACTGAACCCAGTCGCTTATGCAAGCCGTAAATTGAATAAAGCGGAACAAGGATATTCTACAAGCGAAAAGGAATGTTTAGCGTTAATCTGGGCAATCAAGAAGTTCCAAATCTATCTATATGGTAGGACTTTTGTGGTCCAGACGGATCATCAGCCCCTGGTATTCTTATCTCAGGCTAAGCATGAAAACGCAAGATTGTTGAGGTGGTCTTTATTGTTGCAACCTTATCAGTTTATTATCGAATACATCCCAGGGTCATTGAATGTCGGTGCAGATTTCCTCAGTCGGCACCCCTGTGATCAAAATTAGAGTAGTGGTAGGCGTGAGGAGATATTTTATCTATGTGTATCACTGGTTTTGGAACTTGCCGTAGTGCATGTTCTCAGGTGGGGACATGTGTGATGATGTCACCATGATACAACGTTAAAATATCTCCAAAATTAACGATGAAATATAGGGTTAAAAATAATGCGTAAGATACTAGGAGACATGCTCGCCCATGCCAGCCTTTCCCACCGCCATTTAAAACTAACGAGTTAGAAGTGCAGACGGAACGTTTACCCTTTGTAGACGGGAGAGAACGGAGGACACAAAAAAGGAAAAATATGACTGAACACGTGTTTGAAGTTCGAACGGCAAAAAGACGCAATGGGGGGGTGAAAGGAAAAAAATTCACGTCCCTAGTTGACATAAAGTAAGGAAATGGACAAGAAAAGGACCTTAGCTCTTGTTCGAGACAGTCATTTCTTGGACGTTTTTCGATACTTGGTCTTTATTTGAATGCCGCGGCAAAACACATGAGAGAAGGTTCTCGAACAAATTTCAAAAACTAAACTTGAAAAAAAAAAATGTTTTTTCTTAATAATAGAGTTATGAAAATAAAACCTAGCTAGTTTGATAGCCCATCTTGAGCAGAGAAATAATATGCTTTCAATTATACAGACGGATAGATAATAGGGAAGATATTGAGAAAAGACTGTATTGTTCATATCAGACGAGCGACTGCACTGTTAACCAATGTCACTAAAAGTTTCCAAAATCTTGGCCTTCAGCATGCAAACGTAAAAATCGAGCTGTAATTAAAGAGAGGGGATGTGGTGGAGCATTGTAGCTAAAAATAACTTAGGAGCAGATTCGTGTAGGAAATGCATGTAGAACCAAGCGTGTTTTTATGAAAAAACAAGTAGAGGCAGACGGACTAACAGACCGTAATACATACTTGACTGAGATTTGACTGAAGTGACTTTTGGTTGTAAATTTGAAAGCAAGGGGGGAAGTCGGCGATTGGTCAAGGCATTTTATAGTAGCGGGACAGAGAGGTGAAATTTTGCCATTTGACATAAGTCTGTTCAGAGACGCAGTTTAAATTAATAAGTGGTGTTGATTCCAGAAGAATACAAATATATAGTGGGACGCCATCATACAGCCAGCAGCTCAGCTGAGTTTTGTTAGCAACTTTAACTGTGTTCTCAATTCTGAATTCTGGTAAGAATGAACAATATTTATTTGGTATATTTTAATAATTCGAGTGATTGATACTGCCATATCATAAAAATGATTACGACAAGTAAGTGTTCGCTCTAGATCCCCAGCCCAAGTTCAGGGTCTAGAGACATACATACAAAGAAAATATATAGGAACGCCTAAATAAAACTATGGAAAAGGATCTATCTTATTCAATAGCAGGAAGCTATTGAACATATCTCAGATGCAATGTAGTCTTGGGGAACTAATACTATGTGAAACCAACTGGGTAAGATGTGCTGTGTGGTCAGAGAGATCTGACCCAGTCTGTGTGGTGTTGTTGTGTAGTGTTGTGTGCAGAAGTGGCTCAGGAGGTAGAGTTCTGACACATGACCAATACTTTTGTTTCAGAATTGTGAGTTTCTGTTTGGCACCAAAGCGGTGTCAAATGCTGTAGTGTTATACACAAGTGTGGACCAGTGCAGTCTATCATTGTGTCAGAGCAGCCGTATATTGCCCCAGCACGGAGAGGTGGGGCCACAAGACTTGTACAGGATCAACGCAGGCGAGATAAGTGATATCTGGCCTGCTGGACATTCACCAACGAAATTTTCAACTAATTTATCTCTAATTCACCATCAAATAAAGACATAACATTGGGGGAAATTAAACTATGTATTTATCCCTTAAGTCAATGGAAAATGTTTGGCAGTCATAGACTGGGAGTGATGACACCACCCCAACAGCATATCTAGTAATACGTTCTCCCGGGACTATCTTGATATAACTATTATTAACCAGTCATTTGAAATAATTAAGTACACATTTTCCATTTTATTATGTCATACAATTATGCATTCCATTTATAACTCCATAATATTTCTTATGTTCTGACCAACTAAACATTTGGTTCAGAACAAAATAAATTTATCAAAAGATTTAACTTTAAAAACTAAAACAGCCTGAGTTAGTTCAGTGTGTTATAAAGTTAATTAATATTATTAGACTTATTAAATATCTGTGTGTGTGTGTGTAATCTACCACAACACATTACATATCAGTACCCTAGATTTTTAATGTAGCCACATTCAGTAGTAAAAAAAGATATGTGTGAGGTCGTAAGTGGTAGTGAGAAGGGCCTTCTGTAATTCACATCTACATTTATCTCAGGAGCCTTCACAGCTGACCTCATACATCACACTAGGTGACATCAACCATACAATACCATCAAAATCCACTACATTGTACTAAGTGAGCATGTCCACATTGTTGTACTAGATGAGCATGTTCAAATTGTTGTACTAAGTGAGCATGTCCACATTGTTGTACTATGTGAGCGTGTCCACCTTATTGTACTAGGTGAGCGTGTCCACATTGTTGTACTAGGTGAGCGTGTCCACATTGTTTTACTAGGTGAGTGTTTCCACATTATTGTACTAGGTAAGCATGTCCACATTATTGTACATGATGAGTTTGTCCTCATTTTTGAACTAGGTGAGTGCCCATAATGTTGTACTTGGTGAGTGCGCACACTTTTGTACCTGGTGTGTGTGTCCATATTGTTGTATTTGATGAATGTCTATATTGTATTTGGTGAGAATGTCCACATTATTGTACTTGGTGAATGTCCATATTGTATTTGGTGAGAATGTCCACATTGTTGTACTTGGTGAATGTCCACATTGTTGTACTTGGTGAATGTCCATACTCTTGTACTTGGTGAATGTCCATATTGTTGTACTTGGTGAATGTCCATATTGCTGTACTTGGTGAATGTGTATATTGCTGTACTTGGTGAATGTGTATATTGCTGTACTTGGTGAGAATGTCCACATTGTTGTGTTTGGTGAGAGTATCCATATTGTTGTATTTGGTGAGAGTGCCCACATTGTTGTACTTAGTTTTTTTTTTTTTTTTTTTTTCTCTCGTCGTACGCCTGCTTATACTCGAGGCGAAATCTCAGGTTATTACTAATGTCTAACCTGGCATTGATTTTACGTGAGTATCCCTTTTTTCTTGTACAGAGACAGGTGTCCCTCGCCGTTGTACTTAGTGAATGTCCATATTGTATTTGATGAGAATGTCCAGATAGTTGTACTTGGTGAATGTCCATATTGCTGTACTTGGTGAACATCCACATTGCTGTACTTGGTGAATGTCAATATTGTTGTACTTGGTGAATGTCCATATTGTTGTACTTGGTGAATGTCCATATTGTTGTACTTGGTGAGAATGTCCACATTGTTGTACTTGGTGAGAATGTCCACATTGTTGTGATTGGTGGGAGTATCCATATTGTTGTATTTGGTGAGAGTGTCCACATGTTTTGTACTTGGTGATGGTGTCTATAGTGTTGTACCTGATGAGGGTTTCCATATTTTTTTACTTGGTGAGTCTTTTCTCATAGTTGTTGTTAGTGATAGTGTGTTCATATGTTTGTACATGATGAGTATGTGCACATAGTTGTACATGGTGATAGTGTGTCCATATGTTTGTACATGATGAGTCTGTCCACATAGTTGTACTTGATGTGTGTTTCCATATTTTAGTACCTGGTGTGTGTGGTTATATTTTTGTACTTGGTGAGTCTGTTCACATTATTGTACTTAGCGAGAAATGTAGTTAACACTGTGATATCACATCTATGTTGTAACCAGGATTTTAAATGGGTAGCAACAAATAGGACAACTGTGACCTATCAGGCATATTGTAAAAGGCTCATAAGGAGGGAAGGACATGTTATTGGTGCCCATTCTGTAGAAACATTCTAGCTACACAAACTTTAAGCAGATCACAAACAAGGCATTCAGTTCAAGTCGTTCAAATCAGCTGGGTGCAGGACAAAATGAGAATACTGGATGAGAAATCATAACAACTAGGTTTGGAAATATGAAGACAAAAAAAAGGCAAACAATTGTGGAGAAAAAAATGTGGCAAATTTCAGTTAGGTTTTACTTGGAGAATAACTCTATCGTGAACTGTTTTCTTTCTGTTTTTATTTAATTTTATTCTTTTTTTTTCTGTTGTCAACTAAGCAATAATGAACGATATTGATGTGAACTTACACTTATATCTTGGCAGTATCATGAGTTTGGTGAACTGATAGTGATACCACAATAAGAGTGTAGAAGTCCAGAGCGTTTTTTGCCTACACCGGGGAACTAATGGAAAGAGAAAAACAAAACAAAATTTTTTTTTTCAACTCAGATGTCAAGATAGTCTTACTGTGTGGCACTGAAACATGGAGATGTCAAGACAGTCGTATTGTATGGCCCTGAAAAATGGAGAATAACAAAAAAACTGTAACCAGAAAGCTAGAAACTTTCATAAATGCAGATGCACAGAAACTCATTAAATATTGCCATGTTTAAAAATTTAATTATCTTTACGTGGTCTCTCTTGTTTTTCTGTTCATATTCCTACATTTGACCTAGTAAACATAATTCAGTGTCTTTAAAGCCTTTAAAAATATTTTTCTTTGCAGGTGTTCCAGCCACATTACAAAAAATAATGTATAAAGGTGAGATTTAAATTAGCAGAGTCCTTGTAACAGTGTATCTGAGTATGTTTTATGTTTAACAGAGTGCTTGTAATAACATACATCTGAGATTTTTAATATATCAGTTACCTTGACATAGCATATAAAGGGGTCTGTGTTTGTAGTCACCTGGCAGTGAAGGTGAGGTTTGTGTTACCAGATATCTTGTAATAATGAGTAGCATTTTATTTTGTTACCTGATACCTCGTAAGAAGGGTGAGGTTTGCGTTACCAGATACCTTGCAATAGGAGTGAGGCTGGTGTTACCAGATACCCTCGCATTAAGGGTTAGGTTTATGTTATCTGATACCTTGCAGTAAGGGTCAGGTTTGTGTTACTGGATACCTTGCAGTAGTATATAGAGTTGAGGTTAATATTAGCAGAAAGAGATCATGCAATAATGTACAAAAGCAAGATTTGCATTTGTGCGGTATTCAGTAAAGATAAAGTTTGTATTAATAAATTCTCTGAATGCTTACTTACTTTGTCATTCATCTTCTACCCTGGGGTGTAAAGGTTTATCAGAGAGAGTGCCATACTATGCTATTGGCTGTCCTTCTCCTGGTCTGGTTCCAATCTAGTCCTCAGTTCTTCAGGGATTGTCTAATGTTGTCCTCCCAGCGAACTCTGGGCCATCCTTGAGGTCTGGATCCCTGGCTCTTAGTTTCCCATATCTGTCATGGTAGTCGATCTTCCATTCTACATACATGGCCAAACAATTGCAATTGGGACTATTCTACTTGGGTCTGCAGGGGCTGGGTTTTGAGGCCGTGCCATATCATGTAGTTACTGACCATGTCTTTTCTTGTTACTTCAACCACCTTTTTCAGATACCTCATTTCTGAGGTTTGAGCTGACTTTTGTAGGTTGTAGGCATTGCCCATGACTCGCATCCATAGGTCATACAGCCATCTTCGTTTTCTTACCAACTTCTCTTTTACTGAGGAATCCTCAATTTGTGGCCTGAAAGAGTCTCTCAGCTGCTGCCGTATGGGTAGCCAACTCTTCTTTGATGCCTTCCTTCCAGTCTATGGCAGCTCCAAGTTATTTAAAGTGGTTGACCTGCTCCAGGACCTGTTCTCCAAGCATAATCTGATGCCTTCTTCCCTCTTGTAATAATACTTACTTACTTAGTCGTTCCCGTTCTACCGTGAGGTGTAGAGGTTTGGAAGAGAGAGCGCCAGACTATCCTATCGGCTGTCTTCCTCCTAGCCTGGTTCCATTCTAGTCCTCGGTCCTTCAAAGATTGTCTAATGTTGTCCTCCCAGCGGACTCTGGGTCGTCCTCGGGGTCTGGATCCTTGGCTCTTTGTTTCCCATGCTTGTCGTGGTATCCGATCTTCTCCCATTCTGCAGACATGGCCAATCCATCTTAATTGGGACTGTTCTACTTGGGTCTGCAGGGGGTAGGATTTAAGGCCTTGACGTATCGTCTGGTTGCGTACCATGTCTCTTCTTGTTACTTCAACCACCTTCCTCAGATACCTCATTTCTGAGGTTTGGATCTGGCTTTTATGGGTTGTAGTCATTGCCCATGACTCGCATCCATATGTCAAGACTGGGACATAGGTGGAGCGGTATACAGCCATCTTCGTTTTCTTACCAACCTCTCTCTTGCTGAGGAATCCTCGATTTATGGCCTGAAAAAGTCTCCCAGCTGCTGCTTTTCGAGTGGCCAACTCTTCTTTGAGGCCTCCCTTTCGGTCTATAATAGCTCCGAGGTATTTAAAGTGGTCGACCTGCTCCAGGATCTGTTCTCCCAGCTTAATCTGATGTCTTCTTTCTTCTCGTGATATCACCATGGATTTTGTTTTAGAGCTGCTTATGACCATCCCTCTCTTCTCCAGCTCTTCCTTCCAGACTTCAGGTTGGATTGGAGATGTGCCTCTGATTTAGCAATCATTTGGAACTGTTGATGTCCACCCCCTCTTCTTCAGCTCTTCCTTCTAGACTTGCAGGTTGGATTGAAGATGTGCCTCTGATTTAGCAGCCAGGGCAACATCAATATGCAAATGCAAGCTCTGAAATACATACCTGTCTCATCTTCCTGTACCCCACTGAATACTTTTTTGTCCTCTCCTGACATGCTTTGATGACCTCGTTTATGAAGAGTATGAAAAGATAAGGTGACAGAATATCATCCTGTCTTACATCAGTGGTTGTCCTGAACTCTTCTGAATTATGGTTTGCCGTCCTCACTTAATTCCTGCAAGTCTTGTAAGAAGCTCTGTATAGCATGGATCAGAGGTGCTAGAATGTTCTTCCTTGCCAAACAGTCCCAAAGTTTGCTCCAAGGGACCTTGTCAAATGCCTTCTCCAGATCCAAGAAACAGATGCATCTCACCTTTATACTCAAGGATCTTTTCACTTAGCTGCCTGAGTGTGAAGATAAGGTCCTGAGTACTTTGGAAGCAACAGTGGGCCTCATCCATTTGTGGCTGAGCTAGGTGTCTGAGTGTCTGCTCAAATATTCTAGAGTAAATTTTAGCAGGGACACTAAGAAGAGATATGCCTCTATGATTTCCACATTGTTTGTTGTCACCCTTTTTGAATGTGGGTGTTTTGATGGCAATCTCCCAATCCTTTGGTATTGTATTGTGGTGCCAGGCTGCCTGTAAGACCCACATGAGTAATCGGTCACTTGCTGCTCCTATGTACTTAACCATTTCATACATATATCTTGCCAGCAATGTAGAGTTGGAGGGGCATACAGTGATATCAAAATAAGAATTAAAAAAGGCAGGGGCTTTCATTGAACAGGGAAATACATGGAAATCAAAAGAATTCAATTCCAACACAGAAAATAAGAATCAACTCAAATGTCAAATCAGTCCTGTTGTACAGATGTGTAATATGGAGAAAAAAAACAAAACAATAACCAAATGATTACAGACTTTCATAAATGGATGCTTGCATAGAATAGAAGGATTGAAGTGGTATGACAAAATCATTAATGTGGAACTTGATGACAAGAACCAGACAAGTGCCAGTGCCAATGGAACAAATGATGAAAAGAAGATGCTAGCAATACACACATTGAGAAATCCTATTGATATTATTATTTGGCAGTCCTTGTTCTGGAATCCCCAGGGTAAGAGATGTAGAAAGAGACCAAACAAAAAAAAGAGAACCAAAGAAAAGATAAAATGAATGAGGAAGATGTGGAAAGATCTTGAGCTGGTGGCATAGGACAGGAAGACTGGACAAGAGTTGTTGAAGGCCTGTGTTCCATGGGTAGCTGAAGTGTAATGACAATGATCTCTCATTGACTGAATATGAAAGACATTTAGTTATTGATGATACTATTCGATCAAGTGTATCTGTTACAATAACATTCATTTAATCTGTTCATTATTTGTTCCACAGGAGACATTAAGATTTACTTGCTGCTCATAGTTTAAAACACTGTGAACTTTGTATATTGTATATTATTTTGTGTATATATTCAAGCAGCTATCTCGGCCATACATTGCAAGGGGCATCAGCCACGTTGATTTATAAGTTGTATAATTTTTCTTTATTTGTTTATGTATTTTACTTAGCTCTTGCTTTATTTCCCTTTTGTTTTCATTCGTTTGTCCCTGACGAATGCCTTGTGGCCAGTACATTTACAGTAGTTTTGTCCGTTGTCCTAGTAAGCTTGTAAGCTATCCTTCTTTGGTTTTTAGTTAGCCAGCCCTGTGAGGGAATTACAGCAGCCCCTTAATTTATTTACTTACACTATAATACAGGTTAAACTGGTTTTTGTCAGTTTCGTTTAACTATAGGATGACACAACTTTGTTTCATTTAAAGAATATGTAATATTAATAAAGAGGTCGACCTCTTTGCAATCTACGTTTTACTGATGATATCGATCTTATAGCTGGAACAGAATCAGAGCTTCAAGACCTTACCTCTAGACTGGAGAAAGTAACAAGAACGTATGGGATGGAAATTAATATAGAAAAAAGCAAGATATTGGTGAATAGCCATAAGAAACATGTTCCAACCAACATTACGTTAAATGGGCAAAAGTTAGAAGTGAACACCTTTAAATATCTGGGGTCCACTATATGTAGTGATGGAAGATCAAGTTAAGAAATCAAGACAAGACTTGAGATGGCCTCAGCTACCATGACAATGCTGAATGTGATCTGGAAAAGTAGCATCAGTTTTCCTGTGAAGATCAAATTATACAAATCACTTGTATTATCTATTCTCTTGTATGGGTGTGAGGGCTGGACACTCACTGCAGATACGGAGCGAAGGATTCAGGCTTTCGAGCATAAATGTTATAGAAGAATTTTGCGCATCTGCTATAAAGAGCACAAAACAAATGTCTATGTTAGAGAGAAGATAAACACCTATGCAGGCCACCAAGAACCACTTTTGTCAGTAGTTTGTCGAAAGCTTGCCTGGTTTGGGCATGTAACTCGTCATGACTCCCTTTCGAAAATGATCCTCCAGGGAACAGTTGAAGGTAAATGGAGAAGAGGAGGGCAAAGAAAATCCTGGGCTGATGCTTCCACCATGGCACCCGTACGACCCATGACGGGTTACGGATTGAGATGAGATGATGAATATTAATAAAACAGAACTTAATCAGAAGATGATGTTAGCACTTGCCATATTAAAACAGAAGAGGATATTAGCATTGTTATGTTAATCACAAGATGATATATCCCACGACAACAAACACACATAATCTCGCCTGCTACAAGTTTGATTATCTTGGGCATGGAGTTAAAGTAGTGACTTTTTATATGACTCAAAGAGCTGTGCTGCCTTGATCATCCCTAACTTGATGGCAGAGTCAGATGTCCATTTTTGCACCTAGGTAGATTGGATTCTGATGCAGCCTGGTTCCAAACACAGTCCCTTCGCCTCAAGAAGCTAGTGCTCTAACCACTTCACTGCTCGAATGCTCAAAATTATGTTAGCATTGTGTTGACATTGTTGCAGGACAGTTCTAAATAATCTCTCTTCCCACCACTTTTTTCTATACAGGCAACCCTGATTTATCATTAAGATTAGTCTTTTGTTCTTTAACTAGTATGAAAAATTGTGCTTTTAAATTCAGCTGAATGTTTTATTGTATCCTGCACAAAATCACATAATGCAGATGTGAAAACTGTCCAACTCCATCCTGGCTATTCTTTCCATCACCATGTTTTTGGTAACTGTGGCATGCAAATTTACATAATTGACTTTTCCGTAACTCCTTTTCTCTTAATTAAAGCAGTAGGTTTTAAGAATAATGAAACTTACCCAAAAACTCTTGTTTATCATCCAGCACATGTTGTCTTAAATTTCAGCAACATAAAAAAGTGTTGGATAAATATGGGAAACCAGATGATGTTCCAGTTGGAATGAAGAACCACAATGAAGCACTGCCCAAAGTCCCCTTGTCTGGCATGTATAATAAAGCAGGGGGAAAGGTCAGGCTAACATTCAAGTTGGAGGCAGATCAGTTATGGCTAGGCACAAAAGGTGGGTGCTTTTACAAGTAAATACTTTTTACAGGTTGTACAAGTTGTTTAAACATGATGATTTGTGCACTTTTGTCCATCCTGTATGCCCCATTTTGAATTTGTGGAACCTCTGGTGTGTTTATTTAGGTGGACTGAGTGTTGGGTATTTTGGGCACTGCCTGAGTGACCACAGCAGTAGAAGGGGTCACACTCCCGTAACTTCCTACTCTAGCCTATAGTCTAATCCCCATGGAATCAATAATTGGGGGTCCAGTGACTGTCTGTGTGAGCCTTGTGCACCTGGCAAGCTCAGTCATACTGAACAGATCGTGGAAAGGGGAAGGAGAGGTTAAACTAAGAAGGCACAGCCAGCCCTCCAAGTTAGGGTTAGGTTAAGGACCAAGAGAAAAACGTTATTACAGAAACTGAAACCACAGCATATTGAACCATCATCCCAAACCTAGAATAAACCTCACAAGAGTGGCTCATGACATGGCCTAATGAAAGTGAAATAATGCAGACACGTCTTCTAACAACAGAGGTATAATCTCGGATTGTAGAATGCATTTTGAGAACTGTATGAAACTGAATAGTGCGCAAGTGGCCAAGGACACATGATGCTACACTATAAAACAGTTGTGACTAGTGAAATGGAACAGGACACTCCATCCTAAATATTAGAGCAAACTTCATCTAATTCAGGTCATAAGGATGAAGACCATTTTTCACACGGATTAGTAGAATGAAGTGCTTTTCATTTAGTTCTTATGATGCAAATTGGATAGGAATAATTTTGGAATGACAGCATCATTGACCTAATCACATTTTGTCTGTTTTAGAGAGAACTGATAAAATCCCCATGCAGTCAATAAAAGCTGTTGTGTCAGAGCCCATCAAAGATCATGAAGAATATCATATAATGGTAAGTATAACAGTAGCCTAAGCCTTTCATGTTGCACAGAATATTTATTCATTTCAGGATTACACATTTTGATTAGGACTTAAAAAAAAAAAAAAAAAAAAAAACACATCGTATATGTAGTGTAAGGAAAGGATCCCGTTACACGCCCATTGGGCATATTGGGAATATGGTGTTGGGCCTATATTTTCTCGACATCGGCACACTAGGGGTGATGTGGTCAGCATCATGCCGGCCGCCTTAACCTTCCCAGAGTTGCTCTGGTACCCAATTGGGGCTGGGTCGACTGTTGCGTGATAAATTCTCGCAACATCGTTTTATTTCAATATCTATTTTATAACGCAAGGGCAACAACTGCTTGAAATTTATAGTCACTTTTCTGGGTAAGCATTTGTCTTCTCGCGTTGGTATCGAATGCAGTTAAGTTTGAGCTGTGGTCATTTTGCGCTGGACTGCGCATGACTTGTCTTGCTTCTTTGTCGATCGGTTTCCGCCCACCACTAGTGGGGGTGAGCGATTTGGAATGGCGAAAGAGATGCCTCGTTGAAGAGGGGATCTCCGCTATTTTTGTTCTTTCAGGGATGTGTAGTCCTCTTAATGGATATTTCGTTTATTCGAGATAATACCTCTAGTGTTTCCCACATGCCGGGAGGCGTGATATTTCTGTGTATTTCATGAAAGCAAGGTAAATTGACTTTTTCATTAACTCTATTGATTTTGGGTCGTGAGCGATTTCGATTCATAGCCTGTCTGCGAAAGTCGTCGTCACGAGATGTTTTTTCCCAGCTCACATGTCGCTGCATTGTACTGCATCGGTTGATGCAGGTACCAAGGACCATTACTTGCTACTTTGTTAAATGAACTAGGTTTGGAAAACCTTTATTATCTAGAGGATATTTTTGAGGACATTATTTATACTTCGGCAGACGTGTCTGTCTTGCTGAAGTCAAACTAAGGAGAGTGAACTGATCTCATACATCTGGTTATCTCCTGGCTGTTATAGAAAAGGATGGAGTTTTCCACCTGACTACATTTACAGCACTTTGAAATATAACATGCATCTGACTCATCATTGTAATGCTGTCTACCGTTTATTGCTGTATTGAATGTTGCTGTGATAATGACTGTTTGATGTGCCTACACATTTGCGTAACCATTTTGTCACTGTGGCGTCCACAATAAATAATGAAGAAAAACGTCAACGGCTGTTTCAAGACTCATTGACTTTATACGTCGTGAGTTTACTGACGTCCTATGTGGATTGCCCTGTTATTGTTGCATGAACATTGTTTTGACTGAACACATCTACACACTACACAAAACCAGACATGCGGATACCATCCATCATCATATGGCATCACGCATCATTTGGTGGCCATAAGCTGGTTTGATTCTGGTACCAGCAAACACGGGGTCCCTTACCCACTTCATTTTCAACAAGAATTCATCAGCATCCTTCAAGAAATTAACATTCTTCAATACAGTCAACATCTTCAAAATTTTCAAAGTACTCGGCGTTGCCCGGTAAAAGTCAAATTTCAATTTTTTGACGGAAACAAGAATTTGACAGTACCCGGCGTTGTTACATGTTGCCGGATAACTCGGACTGCTGTTATCTTTTACGCAAGTCAAGCAAGTTGCTGCTGTCAAGGTTCCAGTGCTGTTTTTTTTTGAGAAGGTCAAGTGCCGGTTGAAACGGGTTGTTTTCTGAAGAAGGCCAAGTACCGATTTCCATCAACTTACTTTTGGATTAGAAGGTCAAGTGCCGAAACAACTCAACACACAGTATGTCAGAAGCTCTTGTACCATCGTGTTAGCAGTGGAAGCAGTTCAGATGTGCCATCATCGTTGGAGCTTCGCTCTTTAGGACGTTGATTGACATCCGTTTTTCTGCTGTTCTACGATTGGAAGCCTATAAGTTAAGTGGCCTGTTTGTATGTAAACTGTGCCCTTATACTTCTGCTGAGTCTTCTGTGTATCATCTCATTCTATATGTTATATGTTTATATGTTATTTGTATATTTATATGTTTATATTTCAGCGGGTTCTCGGTTGGGTGGTGTCTCCGTTAGATTATGCCACGTCATAGAGGTCGTCTATTGTGAGCGTTTTCTGTAAGGTTTGCAAATTTCCAATACTGGAATTTGCTAAGCGACTTCTGTTGCTATTTATGTTAGCTGTGATGACATGTTTTAATATTGTTTTCGTTATTATTTCGCATTCTTTAGTTTTGTTTTGATTTGTTTGTGTTTGTTAGCCTACTCTTGTCTATAATTTAGTTTCATACAACATTTTTGTTTATACACTGTGGTGTCATGTATTTTGTTTAATTCTATCGCAGATATCGTCACATTTTTTGTGATATTTCATTAATTTCTGCTTTATTTTTAGTTGATTTCTGCGAAAGTTTTTGTATTGTTGCTGATCTTTGTTATTGTTTACATTGTTATTGTTTACATTGTTTGTATTGTTTACATTTTCAATGTTTACATTCTGCATGTGTTTACATAGTCATTGTTTACAGTTATAGTAATTAGTTAATGGGCTATGCTAATGCACTGTTACTACTATACTGATGATAAATGAATGATGAATAGTGTCGTGCACTATTGAATGAGAAGTGCACTTATGATCAAGAATTGAGTGCTGATATTTCATATACAAGTTCTTTGATTGGAGACTTGTTTCCCACAGAGACTGGGATAATATAAGGTGATGTGAATATACAAGTGCTTAATTAAGACTTGTTACACTTAGGTTTGAAATAAATTAGTTAATTATTTCAGGTTTTGGACTCTATGTTAGACAACATGTCTACATTTGAGCACTTTATTGAGCAGGGTAAATTGCTTGGGAAGACTGGTGATAAGTTAGAAGAATTTGCAACTGCTCGATATGATAAAGCAATGGAAGCTGAACAAAAGAAACTGCAGATGCAGGTGGATGAAAAAAGATTCCAAATGGAAATGGAAAAACAAAAAAGGGAATCAGAAGCTGAGGAGAGAAAACTCCAGCTACAGCTAGAAGCTGAAAGACTTCAAAAAGAGGCTGAGAATAAAAGACTTGAAAAAGAGGCTGAGAATAAAAGACTTGAAAAAGAGGCTGAAAATAAAAGACTTGAAAAAGAAGCTGAAAATGAAAGACTTCAAAAAGAGGCTCAGGCTGAGGAAAGAAGATTACAGAGAGAGTCTGATGAGAGGAAAGAGAAAGCAAAAATGGAACATGAAGAAAAGGTCTTAGCTTTAGAGTTGGAAAAATTGAAATTGACAAGCATGAGTAATGGTAATGATGCAAACAAGGGTTCATCTTCTGGTAAGGCTAATAATGATACTTTTAAGATTAAGTTACCAACATTTAGTCCTTCCAGCGATGACATAATGTTCTATCTGGACAGATTTGAACAAGCATGTACAGCTCATAACATAGACAAAGCAAAATATGTTTATCAGTTATCAGGGATACTGACAGGTAAAGCTCTAAGTATATTAAATATGGTGGATGAACCTGACAAGAACAATTATGAGGTTGTCAGGGCCGCTTTGTTAAAGAAATATCAGCTTAACGAAGACGGCTATCGTCTACAATTTAAAAACATGTTACCTGAAAATGGAGTTGAATTCTCCGAGTTTATTGCAAGAATACGCATTACTTTCTCACGATGGGTTGAACTATCTAAGACGGAAAAAAACTTATGAAGGACTTATGGACTTAATACTTAGAGACAAAGTCATGTCGTCTGTCAATGAGTCTTTCCTTGCTTTCCTTCATGAACGTAAACCTAAAACAATAAAAGAAATGGAAGATTTCTGTTGCCAATACGTAACTGCGCACCCACACATAACCATGGGTAACTCTAAGGTGAAAGAAGGTTTACCAGTTGCTTCGGCAGCTCCGTATGGTCAAAACTTTGCTCGTAGATCCCAACAAAATTTTGATAGAAAGAGTAGCGGTAATTTCTGTCAAAATCATGGAAATCAATTTCATGGTGATTCTTCTTCGAAGAATTGGAGACAACCTGATAGTACTCGTTACTATCACCCTAATAATTATAAGCATTTCAAAAGAGGATATGGTAATAGAGGTTATTCCTGCCGAAGACCTCAAAACCAAACAAATAGATGTTCGCATCAATGTGAACATGATAGTAATCGTGGAAACTGGAATTCGAACCAGTATAACAATTACAATAGAGACAATAATAACTGCAGAGATAATAATAACTCTGATAACTTCAGAGGTAATAATAGTCGGGGTAGATCTCAACACAAAAAAAAGAGATATCAGCAGGCTAATGCTGTACAACAGGAAACTGAGGCAGCCTGTAATCATGTTGTTGATAGTAAAAACTTTGACGCTGTCACTAGTTCTGCTTTTGACTTTGAGAGAGCAAACAAATGCCCCCAATGCAGTACTTTATTCGAACCGGGTACCATAACTACTTTGAGTTGTGGTCACCCACTTCCCGCTCTTCCTGCTGCTGTTGCGCATGACGGGAGGGGTTCTTTAATTCTACATAAGGGTCTTGTTAATGATACTCCGGTCTCACTACTTTTCGATTCCGGATGCACCACTATTGGTGTTAGACAATCGCTTGTAGATCCATCTTGTGCTACAGGAAGGGTTATTAAATGTGTCACATTTGGCGGCACTCTAGAAAAATATCCTACTGCTGTAATTCGCATTGCCACTCCTTTCTTTACTGGAGATGTGCATGCTTGTCTCTTACCTAATCCTATTGCGGACCTTATTATTGGTCGTATTCACGGAGTTAGGGAGTGTACCCCACAGCAGATTGCTGCTTGGGAAGATAATAACATGCAAGCTACAAATGCAGTAGTTACAAGAGCACAAGCTCTACAAACACCCGAAACTTCACTGAATAGTGATAATGAAGTTGATAGCCAAGATAGTCACTTAGTAATCACTCGTGACTCTTTCATAAAATTGCAAGAAGAAGAAGATTCTTCTTTAAAAAAATTCTTCGTTCTTGCGAAGAAAGGTGATCCGAATCAGGATACAAATAGAAAATCTTGGATTGCAATGAGAAACGGCGTACTTGTACGTATGGTACAAGATTCGGCTACGTCGGCACATTCGCAAATTCTTGTTCCCAAGAGCATGAGAGTCCAAATATTGCAACATGCTCATGACTCGCAATGTGCTGGACATATGGGTTTTGCCCGTACGAAGTCGAGAGTCCTTGCGGCTTTCTTTTGGCCTTTTGTCAATAAGGACATTCGTATTTACTGCCGATCATGCAAGGTATGTCAGGAGGTCAAATCTAGAGGACCACGACATGCTGCGCCTATCCAGGCTGCTGACATTCCTATTCGGCCGTTTCAGAAAATGGCCATAGATATTATTGGCCCTTTTAAGGTCAAGTCGGCCAGAGGACATCAGTTTATCCTTACATGTGTCGATATGTGCACACGTTGGCCAGAGGCTATTCCTCTTAAGAGCATATCTACTACAGATATCGCAGATGCTCTTTGGTTGATATTTTCTCGCTTGGGGTTCCCCAGAGAAATATTGTCAGACCATGGCACTCAACTCATATCTGACACTATGTCACAGGTAATGTCTACCTTACATATTGAACGATCTCTCAGTAGTATCTACCATCCTATGTCTAATGGGTTAGTTGAGCGTCTGAATAGAACGCTCAAGACTTTGCTTGGTAAGATAACTGAAGATCATCCTCAAGATTGGGACAGGGTTTTACCCGCGGCTCTCTTTGCCTATAGAGAAGTCCCTAATGAACACACAGGATTTTCTCCCTTCGAAACTTGTCTTTGGCGCGCGTCCACGCGGCCCTATGTCTTTATTACACGATCTCATCACTGCCGATGATATTAGCGATGAAACTCAATCCTCATATGAGTATGTCATTGCTCTTAGACAAAAGATCATTGAGGCATGTAAGCTAGCAACTGCTTCATCAGAAATTGCTAAAGAGAAGGCAAGGCAGTTTGCTAACAAGAATAGATGTCTACGACAACTTTGTCCAGGTGACAAAGCATTCGTCCTACTCCCCAGTAGGGAAAATAGACTTCTTATTGCATGGAAAGGTCCGTATGCAATAGTCTCTCGGATTTCCGATGTTGACTATGTGGTCGATATTGATGGAAAGCATAAAACTTTCCACATAAACATGCTTTCGGAATTTCACGAACGTCCGGACTATTTGCTGCCTATTTTCCAGGCAACGGATGATGCTCCTGCACCTCACGGTCATTATTCATCCCTGTCTGTCATTCAGGATGAGGAAGCTACCTTCTCTGATGTCAACCTTCCCCTTCCAGTGGTTCCATTACATTCTACGGAATCTTGGAAAAACGTTTCTGTTTCTCCTAATCTTTCTGGTGACGAACATCGACAAGTCTCGTCGATGTTACAAACATTTCAGGATGTTCTCACTGACATTCCTGGACACACAGATGTCATAGAACATGACATAATTCTTACCGACAATAATCCAATTAGGGTTAGGCCGTATCCTATTCCTATACACTTTCAGTCGCAAGTGGAAAAGGAATTGGATGAAATGATTCAATTAAATATAATTGAACCATCGACTTCACCATATTCTTCTTCCATGGTTATTGTCCGGAAGAAGGATAAGAACATACGAATTTGCGTTGATTATCGCAAATTGAATCAGGTCACAAAGTTCGACGCTGAACCGATGCCTTTGTTAGAAGATCTACTGATTAGACTTTCTAATTCTAGATTCTTCACTAAACTTGACTTGTCTAAAGGTTATTGGCAAGTGCCTTTAGCAGAGCATGCCAAACCTCTTACTGCTTTTTCTACACCTAGGGGTCTATTTCAATGGAATGTTATGCCTTTTGGTCTCATGAACGCCCCTGCCACTTTCGTTCGCATGATGCGTCGAATTCTGTCACATCGTTCGGATGTCATCGCATACTTAGATGACATCTGTCTCTTCAGTGATACCTGGGAAGATCACTATTTAGGGTTATATGACTTACTGTCCACTCTACGTGAGAATAATTTGACAGCAAAACCTTCTAAAGCTTTTGTTGGTTTTGGTGAAATCTCTTTCCTGGGTCATCGTGTTGGTCATGGTCTCTTGAAGACAGAAGACCACAATACTTCCAAAATACTGAACATCTCTGTTCCTAAAACGAAGAAACAAGTTAGGAGTCTCTTAGGTTTAATTCAATTTTATGGGAGATTTATTCCAAAATTTATCTTCGATCATGGCACCTCTATCAACATTGTTGAAGAAAGGTTCGCCTAATCTGGTCCGTTGGTCTGAAGAATGCCAATCTTCACTAGACCAAATCAAGAATATATTTTCTTCTCCTCCCATCTTAAGATTACCTACTCTTGATAGGACTTTTGTTCTTCGGAGTGATGCTTCATCCACTGGGATTGGAGCAGCACTGATGCAAGAATATGCAAATACTCTGCATCCTGTTATGTACATTTCTAGAAAACTAAATGCGGCAGAGAGGAACTACTCGGTTTTAGACCGTGAGTTGTTAGCGATGGTTTGGTCAATTCTAAAGCTACAAAGATTCCTCCTGGGCGCACATTTCATTCTAGAGACTGATCAGAAAGCTCTTACAGCTATTCAGACTAAGAATTTGAAGAGTTCGAGATCCACTCGATATGCTATAGCTCTTCAACCTTTTCACTTCACGGTACGAGCTATCCGTGGTGCGGATAATGTGATGGCTGACATTTTGTCTAGATGCCCACATGACTCCAACTAATACTTCTGTCCTATATTTCCATATATTACAGAGTCATAACACACCTATATTTCTACAATAGATTAGCACATCTGTACTTACTTTATATGTACACACTATCGTGCTTTGTTGTCATCTTCTTCTGTTCGTTTTTTAAAATGATAGAGGAGGACTGAGTAGTTAATATAAGGGCCGTTAGTTTACTAAACAGCCACAATTATTAATAATGTATTGTACCTTATGAAGCATATTAGTTATTAATTAGCATTATATTGCTTGTACTTTCTCAGAATGTCATTGTTGAGCTGAGGACTTACCTTACGAGTTCTAGATTGTGTACTTACCCTCGGAATACCAGAGCATATGTCCTGGATCGTCATGTAGTTTAACTTTACTATGTACTTATGTCATTACATGTCAAAGAATGTACTATTTAAATTTTCCTATCAGATTTGTACATCCATTTTTAAAGACAATATTAGAGTATGCTGTTTAATGATGATTATAGTAACTTGCATACGTATATTGTGTTTACATGCTAACGTGATGTGTGTTGGTGACACCTCCCCGATGTGAATATTTTTTGAGACATATTTATTTTTCTGTTGAGGTATATCCTCACCAGACACTCTATAATTAGCCTATTGTTTGGCAATTTAGTTAATTATCAGCGCATAATTCGTGCGTTTTGAGCCGCTTATCGCATGCTCTTTGATATTGAAAAAAAAAATATGTTCCACATTTTTTTTTTATCGGGAGGAGGTGGTGATATGTTGCGTGATAAATTCTCGCAACATCGTTTTATTTCAATATCTGTTTTATAACGCAAGGGCAACAACTGCTTGAAATTTATAGTCACTTTTCTGGGTAAGCATTTGTCTTCTCGCGTTGGTATCGAATGCAGTTAAGTTTGAGCTGTGGTCATTTTGCGCTGGACTGCGCATGACTTGTCTTGCTTCTTTGTCGATCGGTTTCCGCCCACCACTAGTGGGGGTGAGCGATTTGGAATGGCGAAAGAGATGCCTCGTTGAAGAGGGGATCTCCGCTATTTTTGTTCTTTCAGGGATGTGTAGTCCTCTTAATGGATATTTCGTTTATTCGAGATAATACCTCTAGTGTTTCCCACATGCCGGGAGGCGTGATATTTCTGTGTATTTCATGAAAGCAAGGTAAATTGACTTTTTCATTAACTCTATTGATTTTGGGTCGTGAGCGATTTCGATTCATAGCCTGTCTGCGAAAGTCGTCGTCACGAGATGTTTTTTCCCAGCTCACATGTCGCTGCATTGTACTGCATCGGTTGATGCAGGTACCAAGGACCATTACTTGCTACTTTGTTAAATGAACTAGGTTTGGAAAACCTTTATTATCTAGAGGATATTTTTGAGGACATTATTTATACTTCGGCAGACGTGTCTGTCTTGCTGAAGTCAAACTAAGGAGAGTGAACTGATCTCATACATCTGGTTATCTCCTGGCTGTTATAGAAAAGGATGGAGTTTTCCACCTGACTACATTTACAGCACTTTGAAATATAACATGCATCTGACTCATCATTGTAATGCTGTCTACCGTTTATTGCTGTATTGAATGTTGCTGTGATAATGACTGTTTGATGTGCCTACACATTTGCGTAACCATTTTGTCACTGTGGCGTCCACAATAAATAATGAAGAAAAACGTCAACGGCTGTTTCAAGACTCATTGACTTTATACGTCGTGAGTTTACTGACGTCCTATGTGGATTGCCCTGTTATTGTTGCATGAACATTGTTTTGACTGAACACATCTACACACTACACAAAACCAGACATGCGGATACCATCCATCATCATATGGCATCACGCATCATCGACCCAGGAGCCGTTTGCGGTCTAAAAAATTCCACCTCAACCGGGGATCGAACCATGGGCCACTTAGCTAGGAAGCCAGTGCACTAATCACTGTGCTACCGCGTCTCCCGTATATGTAGTGTGACACTACAAAAATGTAGGGAGATTTTTATTTAATTCATCATCATCATTCCTTTGTTTTTGTTCTTTAAGGAATAAAGGGTTGTATCTATTCTAGGAAACAAATACAGGTACGTATCCTTAAATCCGAGCACCGAAATATACTGAAAATCAAACATTTTTGTGTGTGGCAACTTTAGGCTATTTTTGGCAGATTTTCAAACACATTTTGGGTGACTTTTGAACACATTTTGGGTGACTTTGGGCAACATCTGGAAACCAAAAAAAATTTGATTTCTAAAATACGACCGTCCCCAAGCATTTTGGATTCAAAGATACGAACCTGTATCTGATGTTTAGGCTGTCTTTTTCATCTCGACCCAAAAGATTCCTGTTAGCTTCACCCCGTGCAATTCCCCGAGGTCTCACGTGTGGGAAAGAAAGAATAGGACTGCTACTCCCTGTGGCATGTCATACAAGGCAACTAATATGAGGTTGGGTAATGTTCACCTTGAGCGCCGTCCAGATCATAACTTTAGTTTACTTTGTACTTGGTATCGGAGTTTAATGTTCTGTGCCAGAGTGTTTTAACTTTATTGGATACGCCGATCGAGCACATAATTCTGAGCCGACTGCATCAGAATAGGTGTCCATCGCCGGTCGAGGTCGTTTGTGCATCAAATGGTCATGATACCTACTTTCTTGTAAACTCCGATACCAACTACAAAGTAAACGAAAGTCTTAGATGGCGCACAGGGTAAACATTACCATAAGGTTGTGCATGAGCCTGGCAACCTCATCATGTAAGACAAATTATTACAGAAACTACCACTGCAAGAGTATGTGAATGTTTTGTGCAGGCTTCCTGCAAGGCAGCCAGTTGCAGTCTTGGCTCCATGCTCCATAGGGATGAAAAGGAAAATGATGATGACCTTATCTTCATCTTTTACAGTTCTTGAGATGTTTCTTGGTCTCACCATTCTGTCTTTCCCTGTGAGTTTCAGTTAATGGCCTTTCTGGTTACACTGCTTGGTTTTATCCTGAGGGTGTGTTCTATCCTGCTCCACTTACTTTAGTCTCCAGCTGTATTAGTTGTTATCTAGTTCTATTCTCCAAATCTGTATTTAGTTTTAAGTTAAAGGGCTGACAACCTAAGCCTAGAAAATAATATGTTCAGAAAACTGTGACTGTAACAAGTACCACCCCAGTCCAGAAAAATCCCTTTACATTGAGTGATTGATGCAGCTTGTTAACAAATGGTAAAGGTAGTCCCACTTGATATACTGCCATAGAGGAGTGAAATATTACTTACTTACTTAGTCGTTCCCCTTCTACCGTGAGGTGTAGAGGTTTGGAAGAGAGAGCGCCAGACTATCCTATCGGCTGTCTTCCTCCTGGCCTGGTTCCATTCTAGTCCTCGGTCCTTCAAAGATTGTCTAATGTTGTCCTCCCAGCGGACTCTGGGTCATCCTGGGGGTCTGGATTCCTGGCTCTTTGTTTCCCATGCTTGTCATGGTAGCCAATCTTCTCCCATTCTGCAGACATGGCCAAACCATCTTAGTTGGGACTGTTCTACTTGGGTCTGCAGGGGGTGGGATTTTAGGCCTTGATGTATCGTCTGGTTGCGGACTATGTCTCTTCTTGTTACTTCAACCACCTTCCTCAGATACCTCATTTCTGAGGTTTGGATCTGGCTTTTGTGGGTTGTAGTCATTGCCCATGACTCGCATCCATACGTCAAGACTAAGACATAGGTGGAGCGGTATACAGCCATCTTCGTTTTCTTACCAACCTCTCTCTTGCTGAGGAATCCTCGATTTTTGGCCTGAAAAAGTCTCCCAGCTGCTGCTTTTCGAGTGGCCAATCTTCTTTGATGCCTCCCTTTCGGTCTATAATAGCACCGAGGTATATAAAGTGGTCGACCTGCCCCAGGACCTGTTCTCCCAGCTTAATCTAATGTCTTCTTTCTTCTCGTGATATCACCATGGATTTTGTTTTAGAGCTGCTTATGACCATCCCTCTCTTCTCCAGCTCTTCCTTCCAGACTTGCAGGTTGGATTGGAGATGTGCCTCTGATTTAGCAATCAGGGCAACATCATCAGCAAATGCCAGCTCTGAAATACAGACCTGTCTCATCTTCTAGTACCCCACTGAATACTTTCTTGTTCTCTCCTTACATGCCTTGATGACATCGTCCATGAGGAGTATGAAAAGATAAGGTGACAGGATATCACCTTGTCTTACATCAGTGGTGGTCCTAAACTCTTCTGACTTATGGTTTGCTGTCCTCACATAATTTCTGCAAGAGGTGTAGAAGCTCTGTATAGCATGAATCAGAGGTGCTGGAATGTTCTTCCTTGCCAAACAGACCCAAAGTTTGCTCCAGGGGACCCTGTCAAATGCCTTTTCCAGACCTATGAAACAAAGATGGATCTCACTCTTATACTCAAGGGCCTTTTCACTAAGCTGTCTGAGTGTGAAGATTAGGTCTTGAGTACTTCGGTTGGCTCGGAATCCGCACTGGACCTCATCCAATTGTGGCTCAGCTAGGCGTCGGAGTCTCTGCTCTAGGATTCTAGATTTTACCAGGGACACTGAGAAGGGATATGCCTCTATGGTTTCCACATTGTCGATTGTCACTCTTTTTGAAAATTGGTGTTATGATGGCAGTCTCCCAATCCTTTGGTATGGTCTTGTTGCACCACACTGCCTATAGGGTAGGACCCTTAAGAGTAATAGGTCGCCTGATGCTCCAATGTACTTAACCATTTCTGGTGTTATACCATCATGCCCTGCTGCTTTGCCCATCTTGATTTTCTTCAGTGCTGCCTTCAGTTCTTCCATCTTTATGTCATCTTCATCACCATTGGTTTCCTCTTCTGTGCTAGTGGTTATCATTTCTGATGCTTGACCTTGCTCACCATCCCAGGAGTTCTGAGAAATATTCTTTTCATCTTTCCATTACTTCCTTCGGGGCAGTAAGCAATTTGCCTTGCTTGTCCTTTATAAATTTGAGAGGGCATTGTATTTCCTTCCTCATGTTCTTTAGGGTCTTATAGAACAATTTCTGGTTTTCTTGCGCATCTTTTTCTAGCTTTTCTCAAAATTCTTCCCAGGACTTCTGTTTTGCTGCTAGCACCTTGTTCTTTGCTTCTGTTCTGAGTGTCACGTATTCTTTATATTTGTCCTGCTGTGTTTTTAGCTCCCAAGTATTGTTTCCATGCCATTTTCTTCTCTCTTATTTTCCCTTTGACTTCCTCTGTCCACCAAGGTGTCCTCTTTCTCTTGTTCCTAAGTCGGACTTTACCACATGCTTCTGCAGCAGCTGTCTTTATGATGTCCTTGAATTTAAGCCAGAGGGTTTCCAAGTCATCAGGTTGTTCTTCTATGTTGCTCACCGCTGCAGCAATAAGCCCCTGATATCTGGTCTTAATTTCTGGCTCTCTCAGCTTGTAGGTCTTAATGCTCATTTCTCCTGTTCGTTTACTTAGTTTCTTGCGGGATGTTGGGCAGTTCCTAGGCTGAGCAACTCTTTCAGTTTTTCTTTTGATTGTAAGCAGGTAGTGATCACTTCCAATGTTTGGCCCCCTCCAGACTCTAGCATCCCGGACATATTTGAATGAGCTCCTCCTAACAATGGCATAGTCGATCACTGACTTCTCATTCTTTTTTGGTTCACATCTAGTGTATGCATGTATACGCTTATGGGGGAACTTTGTGTTTGTAATGATCAGATTCTGTTCACTGCAGAATCTAAGGAGTTGCTTTCCATTGTCATTGAGAGTATCTTCTCCATATCTTCCGATAACTCCACCCCATCTAGCATGGTCATTTCCAACTCTGGCATTGAAATCTCCGAGCATGATAATTTCATCTAGGCAGTCATCCATTGTCCTTTGAAGCAGCTCGAAGAATTCCTCCTTGACCTCTGCTCTCTCATCCTCATTTGGCCCATACACCATGACCAGGTTGACTATGGTTTCTCCTTCTTTTAGTTTTACAACCATAATGCGCTCCGAGACAAAGTTCCTTTTTCTTTGTTTCCGTTCTAGCCAGGAATGCTAGTTTTGCTTTCCTCATCTCTTCCACCAGCTCCTCTTCTTTCCCATTTATACTTCTTGTGTTCCAAGTTACATAAGTCGTAGTCTGTTCCAGTTCGCCGCCTTTAGAATCAGTCCGGTTTTCTCTCTTGTAGTTCGCGTAATCATGATTTAAAGTAAACAGGTGATTGGCCTGTTGTGCCTTTGCATGGTGGAGGGGCTGCCTCCTTACGGCCTCCATGCAGGCCGCCCTCCTCCTTTTTCAGCCAGGCTTGGGACCGGCCTAGGCGGAGTTGTGAAATATTAGAAGCTTTAATTTCACCAGGTCTCACCGTTTTGAGATTGGGTTACTAGTTCCATTCCTTGCTGCCTTTGCTTTCCCTAATTCAAGAGCAGAGTTGGATATCCATTTACAGCTGGGTGACTAAAGCATGATGCTACCTAGTTTCAAACCTGGTAACATACAACACACTGTGTCCCCACAACCATTCCTGAAAAACTCCATGGAGATGCAAATAGCCTCAAGCTGACCACTGCTTTCTTTGAAAATATTAAAGTAGACGTCTGATAGTGTACGACGAAGAAGAAAGTCTGAGAGTGTACGATGAAGAAAAAAGTCTGAGAGTGTACGACGAAGAAGAAAGTCTGATAGTGTACGACGAAGAAGAAAGTCTGAGAGTGTACGACAAAGAAGAAAGTCTGAGACGACAAAGAAGAAAGTCTGAGAGTGTACGATGAAGAAAAAAGTCTGAGAGTGTATGACGAAGAAGAAAGTCTGAGAGTGTACGACAAAGAAGAAAGTCTGAGAGTGTACGACAAAGAAGAAAGTCTGAGAGTGTACGATGAAGAAGAAAGTCTGAGAGTGTACGACGAAGAAGAAAGTCTGAGAGTGTATGACGAAGAAGAAAGTCTGAGAGTGTACGACGAAGAAGAAACCTGGTAACTTTGTCCCAAGAAGTGAGTGCTCTGGCACTTGACACTCTTTTATAATTAGGAAGGGAAAAAAGTATTACAATTTATAAATAAACACTTCTTGAATCTTCTCACATCCAGTGACTTCCTCTTCTGTCTTGTCATTCCTTTTATCATCTGTATCCTCACTAGATGAATTTATATTTGGTATCAGCTCATATGCCATTCTGTATCCATCCCTGTACTTCGGATGTTTACATTCTCTTTTCTGAGGATCAGAACCCTGTATTGAGTAAGGGTCTTTCAGCTGTTCCTCTCATTCTGTTGTGGTTATTTATACAGCTACCTGGTTGTGGTTGTTCATGATGTTAACTTTACTTAATCACCTATGCAGTTACCTTTATATATAGTTACCTTTGTGTGATTATTGATGCATTTACCTGAGTAGTAGCCCCCTTCAGTCATAACTGACTATGGGAACCTAGAACCTCTCCACTGTCGGAAGTAGCCCCAGGCGTAATGCCCTACGCCAATTAAGAAAGATGCCTATAAAAGGTAACTGCTATTTCCCATGTTGTGCCGACACCATAGGGTGAAGCTGGAGTGTCCTCTCCAGGGCACAAGCATGGGCACAGTTATATGGAGGTCAAGCTGTTGTCCATGCAGCATGTTTCCCCTCTCCATATAGCCGGTAGTTACCTTAGTATGAATGTAATAATCATGCAATTATCTGTTTATGAGTATCCTTGCAGATGCTTTCTTTGCTGTATCCACAAAGTCAGGAACTTAGACTTGCTAGCTTTTAAAGAACATAATCTTGATAAGTAGGTAGTGAGCTCATCATTTATTCAGAGTCCCTGTTATTCACAGGGTATACAACTTGGGCCAACTGAAGCCTCCCGCTACTGGGTCTACTGGGTTCCAGCACAATATGTTGAAGCCATTAAGGAAGCTATACTTGGCAAGTGGCAGTTTTTTTGATGTATGCCAGAGGGAGGTATGCCTGATGTTCTGTGTGTATATTTATGGGCACCTGAATTTCATACAAGCAGTTCTGTCTCGAGTGGAATAGCTTACCCTGCATGAAATGAATATTTTATGTTCCTACAGAATCCGCCAGCACTTTTCAGAATGTGCTTTCCACCTTCTGCCAGAAGTTATTATTAAAGTTAGTTATAATTTTTTCCTTTTTTTTCTGTTCATTTTTCGGTGACGGAACCGAGCACAACAGAACTCTAAAAATTAAACATAAATACAATTTAAAAAATGTTAAAAAAAATTTGTGTTACGAAATTGGTTGAAATCAATTAGTCAGTACTTTTCAGTTCGCTGTGAAACACAGATCCTCAACAAAAACATGCTAAGCCCTCCTGTCCTGTGCCACCCATTCAAAACCTGTCTATGTTTTTTTAATCCCTTTCATGTCTTTCTCCAGTTTACTTCCATGTGTTTTTTTTTTGGGTCTTCCTCTTACCCTGGGGATTCCAGAATAGGAACTTCATTGCAATGCTGTCAGCTCATTTTCTAAATGTGTGTCCTGTCTATAGTCAGTTTCTTCTGCTCACCTCCTGTTAGGTGATCTTGTCATACCATTTCAGTCCTTGTATTCTGCGCAAGCAACAATTTATGAAGCTCATCTTTCTAGTTGTCATTATTTTTGTTGTCCATATTTCGGAGGTTTTTGTGGCTTACAAGTTTCCGCAGATCCAAACAGCAGTACTGCGTTGACATTTGAATTGAAGATTCTAATTTTTATGCTGGACTTGATTTCTTTTCCATAAATTTCCTAATGCAGTGACAGCTTGTGTTGCATTTTGAATCCTTGTTTTGATTTAATGGTTTTGTTTCTCCAACTTTGTCAATATTGCCTCCCAGATACATGTCGCCTTGAGTCCACATCTTGGAGGGATATGTCTCTCAACCACATTTAGTCAGTTTATTCTCTTTCATTATTTAGTAAATTTACGTTGTCATTATTTAGTAAATTTACATTGTCATTATTTAGTAAATTTACATTGTCATTATATTGAAATCAGAACACTTGTCATGCCTACTTTTTTTCCTAAATTCGAATAATTGGTAAAAAGAATGGTTGCATTTTCAGATGTCTTGATTATGGGCACATAATTTTATTATGGTGAAATTAAAATTTTGAATTATAAATTTATTTGTTTGGGTGGTCTTTTACTTATAGTTCTTGATGCTGTGTGTAAAACAGTGAAGCATACGTGACAGTAATATTTATGCATGACAGTATCTTCTTTTTGGAGTGCAGTGGTTGTTATTTGGAGAATTCATAATAAACTGATACAGCTGCTTTGATCTTAATCCTGATGATATAAAAACATAAGAAAGTTTAAAGTTCTTTTTAGCTGTTAAAATTATATGTCATTCACGGATACTTTGAAAAGAATGATAGAAATATGACACTTGTTTATCCAGAAAAAAATAGTGTTATATCAATTTGAATGCATTTGGCCTCGGCACTCAGGGTTACAGATGTGAAACAGAAATCAAGAAAAGAATAAGAGTGGCCAAAGCTACATTCAACAACTAGAGACAGATACTAGCATCCAAACAAGTAACTCAAAATGAGAATCATCAGGTGTTATATATAACACTTCATTACTGTATTATGTAGAAGAAACATGGACGATAAACAAACAAACAGAAGAGAGAATTGAGCTTGAGATGTGGATATGTAAAAGAATTGGGCATATCTGATGGAAAGAGAAGAAAACAAATAAAGATATCCTAGAATAGCTAGGAATGAAAAAAAAAAAGAAATAATGAGTGAGATCAAAGTTAGACAGAGAAAATGTTTTGGTCATATGTAAAAAGACAACGCCTTGCTGAAAACCATAATGGAAGAAAAAGTTGCAGGAAAACATGCATGGGGAAGATGGCACTATAAGTGGGAATATAACATCAAGAGATGGACATAAAAGAGTCTATCAGAATGTACCATCAAGACAGGAGACAGAAGACATTGGAGATCTATTGCAGCCGACCTTAAATGTGAAAAGAGCATTTGATCTGTTTCAGGGTGGGTGAAATGTATATGAAGTCTGCTAGCAGCAGATGTTCATAATTTTTTCCCCATAAGAACCTGGCTTAACTATTTGAGGTTCTTGATTTATAGTGCTAGGTTTTCTAACTACATTTTCAGCAAGCAAAATAAGGGAGACATTTACTTGTATCAGACCTGTCTACTTGTCTGTCAGTTTCTCTTCACTCGGAGTAAAGCATATTTGCCAGCGTGCAACACTTGTTATTTCTGTCTTGTCTAGCTTTGAGGTTAGAAAAAGCTTCAATAAGATGGCTCGAGAAGGCAAATGTTGCCTATATTCATATAGGCTGACCGTGATACATTGTCTGTTGCAAAGATTCAGCCACAGAAAGTGAATAATTGCAGAGTTTTCCTAATTTTCAGAATGTCCGTCCGAGTAATCAGGCGTACAAATGATTGTTCATTGTTTCTTAAGTAAAACACCAGGACATCTAGGCTTTTTGTGATGTAGGAAATTATTTCTGGTACACAAGCAGCACCGCCTGCTTTCTCATAATTTCCATGCAGCAGTAATGAAGTAATCAGTAGTAGACATGCTCAGTTGTAGTTTAAAATGCTCAACTTCTGGGCACTTCTTATCTTAAACTGTGGTTCTTCACCTTTCAATTTCCAGAGAATCATAAATGTTGATCCAGTCTGTCCAAAGCTTTCATGCCGGTTGTTTCCACATACTCTCCTTCTGACTTATATCTCATATTCCCCTTTCCTTATGTTTTGGGTTTTCTCCTTTCACTGTCTTTCCCTATAGTGGTTCCAGAACAGGAATGTCCTGTAATGAACAATTGGGAACTTCACAAAAAGAATAAAAGTGTGTAAAGTAATTTGAGAAATGTAGAAAATGTTCGGTTTGGCATGTTGTTTCCTGGATGCTAATGTCATAAATGTGAAATGTACTAAATGCAGGAAGATGGTTTACACAAGTAAGTGATAGCTGTGCAGAATTGAAGTGTTTAGTTAATTTTCTTCACTAATGGTTATGTTTTACCATCATGTATTTTCATTGTCATAGAAAAGTCACGTGCTAGAAGTATGCAACCATACTTTTTAAGTTTGTTTTTAGTTTGGCCTAGAAAATATGTTATCCTGCTATTTGAATTTATGTTAGGAAATATTATGACCATTTCTGTCTCTTGGCCTCTATTAATGTTGATTTAAACAATTTAGCTATGCTCTACGTTGGCAGCACTGAAAATTGTTTATCTTTCCATTGATGAGCGCCAAGTTCCTTATATTGAAATTGTGAAGGATTATGGATGTGAATGTGAGTTAGAGCTGCTATGCTGAACAGTGTATGCTTTAGGTTCATGATTTGTGTTAGGGAATCTAAATTTATGTTTCAACATAGCAGTTAGCATATACTAAATAAGTGAAACTTTCAGAGCCATGCTAGTGTACTGCTGGCTATTTGAATAGCTAAACACAGTGAAGAATTTTTCAAAGACTTGCGTTGAAGTGAGAATAATTTGAAATATTTAGATCTACACAAAATTTTTTAGAGCAACGGTTCCAAACCTTAATTAGGTCATGTCCCCCTTAACATCCATGCTGTACGTGTGCGGCCCCTGTGAGGAGAAATACAATTTTTAGGATTAGTTTTACTTCAGCTATAATGTGCATATATTAAAGATCTTGCCATTTATTTGTAAGGTCAGGTCTTTTAACACCGTGGCTTGTAATCATTTTATTTATTTACCTATTCAAAGTTCTTCAGTAAGTAAACAAACAGGAAAAGGATTTTGTTGCTGTTTGATTTTGTAAAAATTTACTTCAATACATCTGAGACTCCCTTGGTCCTTGTTGCAGACCCCCAGGGATCTGTGGACTACAGGTTAGGAAATGGTGATTTAGAGATTGTGGTTCTTGTTATACATTGAAAAAGAACTGAAACTTGATAGTTAAAATATGATTGTCAACTCCTTACAGCTTAATTTTGCAAATGTCAGTGAACATCAGGTGTTGATCTATGGTTTTTACTGTTTTCATAAATAAAACATTGACTAAATGTTTTTATTTTTTTGAGAAACTCACATTGAAAAATTTGACTTGTACTATGTACGTTAATGAAGAGTCACTTGTTTGCACGTCAAAATATGTCTGTTAGACTTGTTTTTGGGGCTGGCAGGTTTACTTTAAGACTAACTATCCAGGGTTCCTGAGAATTCATTCCCTGGGTAAAAATCTTACATTTGAAAATCTGTACCTGATTTTTATTCTTCTGTGTGTGTTTTAAAAAAAGGCAATTTGCAAAACACTACTGGCTTGCTGAACCTGTAATAGTAATGCCATAGCCAGGCCCTCCGAGAGCTCAGATGAGGCTTAGGCCATTTCACTTTGTGTGGCCTCATCATTGTTTGGGAAGAGTAAAAAGTGGAAGATCATACATCCTTGGCTGAGGTGAGGCTCAAGCCCAATGGCCCTCTTGCAGGTCCTGGCCACATATTCATTTGCCAGCAACTTGTCAGGATAACCTAGGCTGACCTTTATGTTACTTTAGCAGTTGTGTGGAATAACTCATGCAATATTTCATCAAGCCCAGAAGTTCCCTACGTTTTTGAAAATTGGATCATTAGGGATGTAACTGACATGTTCTCTGTTATAGTTCCCTGTATAGTGTTTGATGAAACCATCGTTCAGACTCGTAATCATCAGGTGCCATCTTCACATCGAAGGTCGGCTGCAATAGATCTCCAGCATCTTCTGTCTCTCGTCTTGATGGTGCACTCTGACAGACTTTCCTGTCCATCTCTTGATGTTATCTACCCACATAAAGTGCTGTCTTCCTCTTGCATGTTTGCCTTCAACTCTTCCTTCTACTTTGGTCTTCAGTAAGGTGTTATGTCTTTTTATATGGCCAAAATATTTTAGCTGTCTAATTTTGATCTCTTTCATTAATTCTTTTTTCATTCCTAGGTTTTCTAAGACCTCTTTATTTGTTTTCTTCTCTTTCCATGAGACGTGCCCCATTCTTCTATATATCCACATCTCAAAATTCTTTCTTCTAATTGCTTGCTCATAGTCCATGTTTCTACAGCAAGGAAGAATATATAGCATTTGATGATTGTCAGTTTGAATTTGTGAGTTTGTGAATTTGTGAGTTTGTGAGTTTGTGAATTTGTGAGTTTGTGAGTTTGTGAATTTGTGAGTTTGTGAGTTTGTGAGTTTGTGAGTTTGTGAGTTTGTGAGTTTGTGAGTTTGTGAGTTTGTGAGTTAATATAATATTGTAATAGGTCTATCTAAACAGGTAAAGGTAGTTCCATAGCAGATACTGTCATAGGAGATTGAAGTGTTAGAGACTTCACTATACTGATTCAGCTTCGAGAGGTGGGGGTGAAGATCTATCTACCTGTATATATTTACATGCATTTTTTCTTTCAGTAATTGGCATACAGAGAAGAGTAAACAAAATTTCAGAGGGTAACGCACCGCCATGCAGCTGATGCCATGGTTGAGGCATGAGTATATTTCTATGAAAACAAAGTGACAGATGATAAATAAAATGTTCATGCTAACTCTATGCTGCAGGTCTCAGGCATGGCCACTTTCTAGAGCAGAGGACAGATGGAGTGTATGTTAGATAAAATGTCTGAGAAAAAATGTGACCGTAAGAGACAGAGTGCAGAGTATGAAAGAAAGAAAGCAGGAAATTTATAGGAACAACACCTTGTATCAGTTATATAATTATCATATCATTTGTCATACTTCTTCAAGAATTACAGGACCACCATTGAAGTGGATCCCAGCATCAGTTACCTTATTATCATTATCTTGCTGCCTCGTGTAGTTCTTGGGGGTCTCTGAAAAGACAAAGATAGAATAGGACTACACCTCCCTCAGGCATGTCGCCTCCCTCAGGCATGTCGTAAGAGGTGATTAACTTGACGTTGTGCATGGGGCTCTCAACCTCATCATGTCCAAAAATTTGCTACAGAAACCACCGCTACAAGAACACATACATGTTTTGATGCAGGCTTCATGAAAATGATCATTCTGCTAATTATGCTTCTTAAGGAGCTGTGGACCCACCACTTGCAGGACGTCTGCACCACAGCACTTATGTACTCTTGTAGTGATGGTTTTTGTGGCAGCATAATAAAGTCGCCAGGACCTAAGCTCAGCCTTACATTAGTTGTCATTTACGACATACCTAAAAGAGCAGTGGTTCAATTCTTTCTTCATCTTGTCCCAAACACTCCCAAAAATCACAGTAGTTATCAGATAACAAGGAACGAAAAATAGAATACTGTGGTCACCTGCATAGAAAACAGCCCAAGCAGATTAATCAGTCTATTTACAAGACTTTGGTAGCAGAAGTCTGTGCATCATCTTCAGGGTAAAACAGTGCCCAAGAGGAAAATGGACACCATTTTTTTTATAAGACTTTCATGAATTGGTGCTTGTGTAGAATTATCATCATTATTTTTTCTTTTCACTGGTTATGTCATAAAATGGTGTCATAAAGTCACCACTGTAGCATGTCCCCTTGTAGGAAGCTCGTACTAAAAGTATTGATGTGCTAATTTTAGTCACCTCTTATGGCGTGCCTGAGGGAACAGTAGACATATTCTTTCTTTCAGATAGACCCAGCGTCTGCGTGGAATAGTAGGAATGATGTTGTATGACAAGAGGGTCTGCATAGAATAGTAGGAATGATGTTGTATGACAAGAGGGTCTGCATGGAATAGTAGGAATGATGTTGTATGACAAGAGGGTCTGCGTGGAATAGTAGGAATGATGTTGTATGACAAGAGGGTCTGCGTGGAATAGTAGGAATGATGTTGTATGACAAGAGGGTCTGCGTGGAATAGTAGGAATGATGTTGTATGACAAGAGGGTCTGTGTGGAATAGTAGGAATGATGTTGTATGACAAGAGGGTCTGCGTGGAATAGTAGGAATAATGTTGTATGACAAGAAGGTCTGCGTAGAATAGTAGGAATAATGTTGTATGACAAGAGGGTCTGCGTGGAATAGTAGGAATGATGTTGTATGACAAGAGGGTCTGCGTGGAATAGTAGGAATAATGTTGTATGACAAGAGGGTCTGCATGGAATAGTAGGAATAATGTTGTATGACAAGAGGGTCTGCGTGGAATAGTAGGAATGATGTTGTATGACAAGAGGGTCTGCATGGAATAGTAGGAATAATGTTGTATGACAAGAGGGTCTGCATGGAATAGTAGGAATGATGTTGTATGACAAGAGGGTCTGCGTGGAATAGTAGGAATAATGTTGTATGACAAGAGGGTCTGCATGGAATAGTAGGAATAATGTTGTATGACAAGAGGGTCTGCGTGGAATAGTAGGAATGATGTTGTATGACAAGAGGGTCTGCGTGGAATAGTAGGAATGATGTTGTATGACAAGAGGGTCTGCGTGGAATAGTAGGAATAATGTTGTATGACAAGAGGGTCTGCGTGGAATAGTAGGAATGATGTATGACAAGAGGGTCTGCATGGAATAGTAGGAATGATCTTGTATGACAAGAGGGTCTGCGTGGAATAGTAGGAATGATGTTGTATGACAAGAGGGTCTGCATGGAATAGTAGGAATGATGTTGTATGACAAGAGGGTCTGCGTGGAATAGTAGGAATGATGTTGTATGACAAGAGGGTCTGCGTGGAATAGTAGGAATGATGTTGTATGACAAGAGGGTCTGCATGGAATAGTAGGAATGATGTTGTATGACGAGGGTCTGCGTGGAATAGTAGGAATGATGTTGTATGACAAGAGGGTCTGCATGGAATAGTAGGAATGATGTTGTATGACAAGAGGGTCTGCGTGGAATAGTAGGAATGATGTTGAATGACAAGAGGGTCTGTGTGGAATAGTAGGAATAATGTTGTATGACAAGAGGGTCTGCATGGAATAGTAGGAATGATGTTGTATGACAAGAGGGTCTGCGTGGAATAGTAGGAATAATGTTGTATGACAAGAGGGTCTGCGTGGAATAGTAGGAATAATGTTGTATGACAAACCTGCGTTGAATATAGAAAAATGTTGTATGACAAGAGGGTCTGCATGGAATAGTAGGAATGATGTTGTATGACAAGAGGGTCTGCGTGGAATAGTAGAAATGATGTTGTATGACAAGAGGGTCTGCATGGAATAGTAGGAATGATGTATGACGAGGATCTGCGTGGAATAGTAGGAATGATGTTGAATGAGAGGGTCTGCGTGGAATAGTAAAAATAATGTTGTATGACAAGAGGGGGTCTGCATGGAAGAAGTAGGAATAAGGTTGTATGACAAAGGCTTCTGCATGGAATAGTAGGAATGATGTTGTATGACAAGAGGGTCTGCATGGAATAGTAGGAATGATGTTGTATGACAAGAGGGTCTTCGTGGAATAGTAGGAATGATGTTGTATGACAAGAGGGTCTGCATGGAATAGTAGGATAAATGAACGAGGACCTGCGTCAATAGTAGGAATGATGTTGAATGACAAGACCTGCCTGGAATGTAGGAATAATTGTATGACAAAAGGGTCTGCAAATAGTAGGAAAATGTTGTATGACAAGAGGGTCTGCATGGAATAGTAGGAATGATGTTGTATGACAAGAGGGTCTGCATGGAATAGTAGGAATGATGTTGTATGACAAGAGGGTCTGCGTGGAATAGTAGGAATGATGTTGTATGACAAGAGGGTCTGCGTGGAATAGTAGGAATGATGTTGTATGACAAGAGGGTCTGCGTGGAATAGTAGGAATGATGTTGTATGACAAGAGGGTCTGCGTGGAATAGTAGGAATGATGTTGAATGACAAGAGGGTCTGCGTGGAATAGTAGGAATGATGTTGTATGACAAGAGGGTCTGCGTGGGATAGTAGGAATGATGTTGTATGACAAGAGGATCTGCGTGGAATAGTAGGAATGATGTTGAATGACAAGAGGGTCTGCGTGGAATAGTAGGAATAATGTTGTATGACAAGAGGGTCTGCATGGAATAGTAGGAATGATGTTGTATGACAAGAGGGTCTGCGTGGAATAGTAGGAATAATGTTGAATGACAAGAGGGTCTGTGTGGAATAGTAGGAATAATGTTGTATGACAAGAGGGTCTGCATGGAATAGTAGGAATGATGTTGTATGACAAGAGGGTCTGCGTGGAATAGTAGGAATGATGTTGTATGACAAGAGGGTCTGCATGGAATAGTATGAATAATGTTGTATGTTAAGAGGGTCTGCATGGAATAGTAGGAATGATGTTGTATGACAAGAGGGTCTGCGTGGAATAGTAGGAATGATGTTGTATGACAAGAGGGTCTGCGTGGAATAGTAGGAATGATGTTGTATGACAAGAGGGTCTGCGTGGAATAGTAGGAATGATGTTGTATGACAAGAGGGTCTGCGTGGAATAGTAGTAATGATGTTGAATGACATGAGGGTCTGCGTGGAATAGTAGGAATGATGTTGTATGACAAGAGGGTCTGCGTGGAATAGTAGGATCAATGTTGTATGACAAGAGGGTCTGCGTGGAATAGTAGGAATAATGTTGTATGACAAGAGGGTCTGCATGGAATAGTAGGAATGATGTTGAATGACAAAAGGGTCTGCGTGGAATAGTAGGAATGATGTTGAATGACAAGAGGGTCTGCATAGAATAGTAGGAATGGTGTTGAATGACAAGAGGGTCTGCGTGGAATAGTAGGAATGATCTTGTATGACAAGATCACCAAAGCTGAGTTGATGGGAACAACTAGATACATTCAAGTGGAATAAGAGGTGCGAAGAATATGGAAGAAACCTGTTGATAGCATTACAAGGCAGTCCTTGTTCTGGAATCCCCAGGGTAATAGAAGTAGAGAGAGACCAAAAAAATATAGTGGAGAAGGGAAGTAGAGACAGACATGAAATGGATTTTAAAAAAACATGGAAAAACCTTTTCTGGATGGCACAGAACAAGAAGGCTTGGCATGCATCTGTTGAAGGCTTATGTTCCTCAGAGAACTGAAGGGTAATGATTAAAATTTACAATATCCTGCAGAAACATGGTCTGACGCTAGCTGATAAAACAACACCTGGGTCAAATACAGAACCTGCACCTCCTCATGATACTTGAAGAAAAAAGAAAATTAAACTGAAAATCCAAATAACAGCAGTGAACTTTGACCAGAGAAAAAGAACGTGTACCTGAATACATTTGACTTGTATACTCTTGTTTTATGTGTCCATCATTTGTAAGCTTGTATGTTATATAGCTAACCAACAGCAAGGGTAGATCCTAGACATGACTGCTTGAAATATATTTGGCCTGTTTGTGCGTGTTCATTAATTATGTTAATGACCTGTCCAAGACTAAAGGAAAAAAAAATACCGTGCAATCCAATCTTCAAGGATGATTAAAGCATAAATTATATTCTCTACTCTAAGTCTTCCTTGTTTTCTTTGATTGGTTTGTCTTTATGTATAAAATCATGTTGATATAGTGGATATGAAAGGTGGACCGTGGTTCAAGATTATTAACAATTCATGGTTTTTAAAAACTGTGGTAGGTGGTTCATTTTCTTAAAGAAAAACATGCATGTTACAAATTAATAATGCCCATGCTGTCTTTCGATGCCAGGTGAAAAACTAATTTAGTATCTCACAGTTCCAGGAACTTTTATATTTTGTGCAGATAGAGGCTGGCTTTGGCATTCTTTTATCTTCTTTTCTGTTCTATTTTTTTTACTACAACATGGATCACAGAACCACCATTGCAGCTGACTCTACGCAGGAAGCCTGCATCAAAGTATTCGTCTGCTCTGGCAGGGGTAGCTACTGTTGCAACTTATTTTACACGAGGGTGCCAGCTCGTTGCACAGCCTCATAATAATCACCTTTTTTTACATGCCTGAAGAGGCTATATCCTAATTTTTCTGTACCTCTTCGAACACTCTTTTGAATATTTTGGAAGAAATCCCAGGTCAAAGAGCAATATTGCGGAGCAAAAGCATGAATGTATTCTGAAATTGACACAGGCTATCTAAACTTTCTTGCTAGGAGACCCATCTGTGGAATGTCATGCACAGTCATGAAAATCAGTATAGTCATCCACTAGGAATCTTTTAATTATAAATTAGTTTATTTGTGTATAAGGCTACATTAACACTGCCCAAACCTGTTGGAGACTGTAGAACACCATCTACAACTGTGCCCTGCACTCCAGGGAATGAGATAACTCCTACCACACAACTCATCCGTAGACAATACACTTTATGGCAGCCTAAAGCAGCTTATACAATTTGCGCAGTACCACATTATGTCATCAAGGTCACCAGTGATAGTGCATCAAAGTCAAGTCAACAAAAAGCTCAGTGACAGTGGATCAAAGTCAAGTCAACAAATTAATGCTTATATACATCAGAACACAGTAAACATAGAGTTCAAGTTTTCTTTGTATAATTAATTGGTTTTGTTCATTCAGTGTTACCTCAGACATGAAACATCTATAGTGTCAAGAAGCTTCCTATGTGTACATTTATTATCTTAGAGCTCACTGTGGAGCATAAACCTTCAGTAACTTCATGAGTAGCCTTTCTGCATTGTACCATCCATTCATGTTCTTTTTTTCTGCCATTTTATATCAGTTGCCACTTCTGAGCTGTAATTTTGGGTCTCCGTTTATTTTATTTATTTTTTATTTTTAACCTAGGCTATTCCAGAAGGACTGCATTGTAATACTATCAGCTAGTTTCTTTGGTGTATGCGCTATCCAATACCAGCATCTAGTCGTCATCTCTTTTACTAGTAGTTGGTTCTTTCCACAAATTCCATATTCGTGAACTTATCATTTATTTTAATCTGCTGTTCTGCACAGATACCCATGTTGTTGTTGTTGTTGTTCAACTAGGGCTGCTGAGCTTCTCACTCTTTTGCAGCCAATACCAAGTTGAAGACTCCTTGGTATTGTCTACACTGTAGATGTAGGATTTTCGTGTGGCTTTTCTGCCATTCCTAAATGTGCTGTGTTGAAGTCATGAGCCCCACTTTCTCCAGCTAGGCTTGCATTTAATGGATCATCACATCTAGTCTCAAGCTAGGAGTAAAAAGCGTGGGGCGTACAGAGCATTCCCTGCCATTCGAGGGGGCTCTCCAATTATTACTTACTTACTTTGTCATTCCCCTTCTACCGTGAGGTGTAGAGGTTTGGAAGAGAGAGCGCCAGACTATCCTATTGCCTGTCTTCCTCCTGGCCTGGTTCCATTCTAGTCCTCGGTCCTTCAAAGATTGTCTAATATTGTTCTTCCAGCGGACTTTGGGTCGTCCTGGGGGTCTGGATCCCTGGCTTTTTGTTTCCCATGCTTGTCATGGTAGCCGATCTTCTCCCATTCTGCAGACATGGCCAAACCATCTTATTTGGGACTGTTCTACTTGGGTCTGCAGGGGGTGGGATTTTAGGCCTTGACGTATCGTCTGGTTGGGACCATGTCTCTTCTTGTTACTTCAACCACCTTCCTCAGATACCTCATTTCTGAGGTTTGGATCTGGCTTTTGTGGGTTGTAGTCATTACTCATGACTCGCATCCGTATGTCAAGACTGGGACATAGGTATACAGCCATCTTCGTTTTCTTATCAACATCTCTCTTGCTGAGGAATCCTCGATTTATGGCCTGAGAAAGTCTCCCAGCTGCTGCTTTTCGAGTGGCCAACTCATCTTTGATGCCTCCCTTTTGGTCTATAATAGCTCCGAGGTATTTAAAGTGGTCGACCTGCTCCAGGACCTGTTCTCCCAGCTTAATCTGATGTCTTCTTTCTTCTCGTGATATCACCATGGATTTTGTTTTAGAGCTGCTTATGACCATCCCTCTCTTCTCCAGCTTTTCCTTCCAGACTTGCAGGTTGGATTGGAGATGTGCCTCTGATTTAGCAATCAGGGCAACATCATCAGCAAATGCCAGCCCTGAAATACAGACATGTCTCATCTTCCAGTCCCTACTGAATACTTTCTTGTTCTCTCCTTACATGCCATGATGTCCATGAGGAGTATGAAAAGATAAGGTGACAGGATATCATCTTGTCTTACATCAGTGGTGGTCCCGAACTCTTCAGACTTATGATTTGCTGTCCTCACATAATTTCTGCAAGACTTGTAGAAGCTCTGTATAGCATGAATCAGAGGTGCTGGAATGTTCTTCCTTGCCAAACAGTCCCAAAGTTTGCTCCAATGGACCCTGTCAAACGCCTTTTCCAGATCTATGAAACAAAGATGGATCTCACTCTTATACTCAAGGACCTTTTCACTCAGCTGTCGGTTAGCTAGGAATCCGCACTGGACCTCATCCAATTGTGGCTCAGCTAGGCGTCGGAGTCTCTGCTCTAGGATTCTAGAGTAGATTTTACCTGGGACACTGAGAAGGGATATGCCTCTATGGTTTCCACATTGTCGATTGTCACCCTTTTTGAAAATTGGTGTTATGATGGCAATCTCCCAATCCTTTGGTATGGTCTTGTTGCACCATGCTGCCTGTAGGACCCTTAAGAGTAATAGGTCGCCTGATGCTCCCATGTACTTAACCATTTCTGGTGTTATACCATCATGCCCTGCTGCTTTGCCCATCTTGATTTTCTCCAGTGCTGCCTTCAGTTCTTCCATCTTTATGTCATCTTCATCACCATTGGTTTCCTCTTCTGTGCTAGTGGTTATCATTTCTGATGCTTGACCTTGCTCACCATCCAGGAGTTCTGAGAAATATTCTTTCCATCTTTCCATTACTTCCTTCAGGGCAGTAAGCAATTTGCCTTGCTTGTCCTTTATAAATTTGAGAGGGCATTGTTTTTCCTTCCTCATGTTCTTTAGGTTCTTATAGAACAATTTATGGTTTTCTTGTGCATCTTTCCTAGCTTGTCTCCAAATTCTTCCCAGGACTTCTGTTTTGCTGCTAGCACTTTGTTCTTTGCTTCTGTTCTGAGTATCACATATTCTCTATATTTCTCTATTTATCCTGCTGTGTTTTTAGATCCTAAGTATTGTTTCCATGCCATTTTCTTCTCTTTTATTTTCTCTTTGACTTCCTCTGTCCACCAAGGTGTCCTCTTTCTCTTGTTTCCAAGTCAGACTTCACCACATGCTTCTGCAGCAGCTGTCTTTATGATGTCCTTGAATTTAAGCCAGTGGGTTTCCAAGTCATCAGGTTGTTCTTCTGTGTTTCTCACCGCTGGATCAACAAGCCCCTGATAGCTGGTCTTAATTTCTGGCTCTCTCAGCTTGTAGGTCTTAATGCTCATTTCTCCCGTTCGTTTACTTGGTTTCTTGCGTGATGTTGGGCAGTTCCTAGGCTGAGCAACTCTTTCAGTTGTTCTTTCGATTGTATGCAGGTAGTGATCACTTCCAATCTCTGGCCCCCTCCAGACTCTAGCATCCCGGACATATTTGAATGAGCTCCTCCTAACAATGGCATAGTCGATCACTGATTTCTCATTCTTTGTTGGTTCACATCTAGTGTATGCATGTATGCGCCTATGGGGGAACTTTGTGTTTGTAATGATCAGATTCTGTTCACTGCAGAATCTAAGGAGGCGCTTTCCATTGTCATTGAGAGTATCTTCTCCATATCTTCCGATAACTCCACCCCATCTATGGTCATTTCCAACTCTGGCATTGAAATCTCCGAGCATGATAATTTCATCTAGGCAGTCATCCACTGTCCTTTGAAGCAGCTCGAAGAATTCCTCCTTGACCTCTGCTCTCTCATCCTCATTTGACCCATACACTATGACCAGGTTGACTATGGTTTCTCCTTTTAGTTTTACAACCATAATGCGCTCCGAGACAAAGTTCCACCCCTTGATACTATCTTTTTGATTTTTGGCCACAATGCAACTCACGCCCCCTTTAGCTCTTTCAGATGTGGGTACACCACTGTAGAGCAGCGTGTTGCCATCGAGATCCATGACTCCTTGTCCCGTTTTCTTTGTTTCCGTTATAGCCAGGAATGCTAGTTTTGCTTTCCTCATCTCTTCCACCAGCTCCTCTTCTTTCCCATTTATACTTCTTGTGTTCCAAGTTCCATAAGTCGTAGTCCGTTCCAGTTGGTCGCCTGTAGAATCAGTCCGGTTTTCTCTCTTGTATTACTCGGTAATCGTGATTTAAAGCAAACAGGTGATTGGCCTGTTGTGCCTTTGCCTGGTGGAGGCAGGCCGCCCCGTCCTTTTCAGCCGGGCTGGGACCGGCCTAGGCGGAGTTATCTTTCGATATAATAAATAAAAAAGCAGAAAAAAAACCACACTAAAAACATAACCAGAGATTATATAGAACAGATATTTAAGAGTAGCTTGAAAGTATGCACTGATGGATCAAAGATAGAAAATGAAGAACTTGGAATAGGAATACACATACCAGCCTGGAAGCTGAAGAAAAGTTTTAGTTTAACTGAAAACGCATCAATATTCACGGCAGAAATGGGGGCAATAGCAAAAGCACTTGAAATAATTACCGACAAGCGCCCCCCCCCCCCCCCCCCCAAAAAAAAAAAAAAAAAAAAAACTAACAATCCTAACTGACTCACTGTCAGCTCTTCAAGCACTAAGAAGCCCACAGGCATAGCAGAAGAAGTGTTGCAACTTAGTACACGCCTAAATAATAGGCTCAGTATTATTAGCATGGATACCCTCTCACGTGGGAATAGAAGGAAACGAGGTGGCCGACAGGGAAGCAAAAACAGGAAGAAGCAGCCAAAACCACATAAAGTCAGGGTTAGGCACAACGGAGATCAAAAGTATAATTAGAAATATTATACTAAGAAATGGAAAGAAAACTGGAAAGAGAGCCAGAAAGGCAGACACGCCTATAAACTGCTAAAAGATCCAACCCGGACGTGTCAGATATCTAGAGAACCAAAAATACCATGCAACAGAAAACTGATTAGACTTCAACTAGGAACAGGCTATTTCATGGTGGAGGAACCCTACTGTGCAACATGTCTGGAGAAAAACACCATAGCACATTACGTGTTAACCTGCAAAAAATTTTATATTACCAAAACAAGAACCAACATATAACAACTAGAACAAATTAGAATGAAAAGAAAAAAAAAGTCTTTCAATATCAGTAGAAGAATTAAATAAAAAACCCAAAATAAAAAACAAACAAACAAAAACCACCAATCCAAAACCAACAAAAGCCCAGCAGATAAAAATATGTCAATAGCGAGAGAGAGCAATATGGTATCATGGAAGAAGAAACATTACAAACACCATAGACATTAAACATCGCCACAACAAACGGCAGATAAATTACAGCCTGGAAGAGCCAACACACAAGAAAATAACAAAGTAATACACTACAAGGGGATTGACATAAGTCTTGGGCCTGACCATGAAGTGAATGTCACAGAGAGCTGAAATTTTGTATAGTGTTTATTCCTTTTCAATATAGCCACAGTCTGAATTGACACACTTCTGCCATCTCTGCTTGACCTTGAAAAGACCTTGGGAGTAGAACACCCTATTTTTCGAACGAAACCAGTCATCACATGCCAGTATAACTTCTTCATCACTGTCAAAATGATTTCCTTTTAGCTGTTTTTTAAGATTTGGGAATAGAAAAAAGTCTGATGGAGCCAAATCTGGAGAATATGGTGGGCGTGGAAGAATTTCAATATTCAAATCGTTGGCTGCTAGCTGCACAAGCCGTGCTTTGTGAGAGGGCACGTTGTCTTGAAGCAAAGGAAGATTTTGAGTGCGCGTTATCCCTCGTTTCCTGGTCACAACCTTTCTTAGTTTGGTGAGAAGATCTGCATAGTAATGTCCATTAACTGTGTTGCCACGAGGCCGATAATCTTTCAAAAGGACACCTTTGCCGTCCCAAAAAACAGTCAGCATCACTTTTCCTGCAGATTTCTGTGCTCTCGGCTTGACAGGTGTTGGGGAGCCCGGGGTTTTCCATTGCATGCTGGCAATTTTGGATTCGGGGTCATAATGGTGTACCCAAGTCTCATCTACTGTCACCATGGTCTCCAAAAAATTTTTTGACTGACACTTTTTGAGCAACTGTTGACAGCAATTTACCCTCGTTTGCTTCTGTTCACGTGTCAACAGTCGCGGAACCCAGCGTGCACACACTTTTCTCATGTTCAGTCTGTTGTGTAAAATTCTATAAACTGTTCTTTCATTTAGTTTTACTCTACTAGCTATCTCCACAATTGTCATTTTTCGATCCTGGTCAATGATTTTCTTCACTCTTGTTGCATTTTCATCGTTACACTCTAAGGCTGGTCTACCAGATCTTGACAGATCAGCAACATTTGAGCGGCCGCACGTAAACTGTTGACACCAGTTTTTTACCGAAGTATATGAAGGACAAGAATCACGAAACACTGGTTCCATCTCCCTGTGTATTTCTGTAGGTGTTTTTCCCTGAAACATCAGACATTTTATCACAGCTCTGGCCTCCTTCTTTTCCATTGTTTTGTCAAATCTTTGGAGCAGCAGATCCGGTCAATAGGGTACATTGCGCCGTGCACCGTAGCGGGAAAACCCATTAAAGAAACAAACGCGTACTTCACACATTCAGTTCAAATATGATGAACTTTAAATGTGCCAAGTTTCATCTTTTTCCTGTGACTCCTTCATGGTCAGGCCCAAGACTAATGTCAATCCCCTTGTATATGGAATAATGAACACTATATACCCAAATTATAACCCACATGGGGTTGAACCGGTACACCTTGCACACACAAAAACACCAGTTTTCAAGTGCGGGGTTCAAAAACTAAACCAAACTAATGAATAAAAAAAAAAGTAAAGAAAAAAACATTAAAACATAGCCAAAGAATATATAGAACAGATAACTAAGGGTAGCTTAAAAGTATACACGGATGGATCAGAAATAGAAAATGAAAAACTTGGAATAAGAATACACATTCCAGCCTGAAGCTAAGAGGTAATTTTAGTGTAACTGAAAACGTATGTATATTCACAGCAAAAATGGTGGCAATAGCAAAAGCATTTGAAACAATTACCGACAAGCCCACCCCCCCCCCCCCCCCCCTCCAACTAATAATCTTAACCGACTCACTTTCAGCTCTTTAATCACAAAGAAATGCACACGAATGTAGTCGACCAGACAATAGCAGAAGAAATATTGCAACTTAGTACACACTTAAATAATAGAGGCTGCACAGTATTATTAGCATGGATACCCTCGCACGTGGGAATAGAAGGAAACGAGGTGGCCGACAAGGGAGGAAAAATAGGAAGAAGCAGTTCAAACCACATAAAATCAGTGTTAGGCACAACAGAGATCAAAAGTAGAATTAAACATATTATAACAAAGGAGCGGATAGAAAACTGGAAACAAAGCCAGAAAGGCAGACACACCTATAAACTGCGAAAAGATCCAAAACTGATATGTCAGAAACTGCACTAAACATTTACCTACCCAGGGAGCTACATAACATAATAAAATTGTATTTGACCAAAACAAGAACCAACGTTTAACAACAACAAATGAGAATGAAAAGGAAAAACAAAGCCAAAAGAACAACTATAAAAAAATGTCCATACAATATCAATACAAGAATTTTTTTTTTAAAAGTCCATTAAAAAAACCCAACAAACGCCCAGTAGATACGTTTAAAAAAACGCCGAGAGAGAGAGAGGAGAGAGAGAGAGAGAGAGCGAGAGCAATATAGTATCATGGAAGAGGATACATTACACACACTATAGACATTAAACATTGCCACAACAAACGGCAGATAAATTACAGTCTGGAAGAGCCAACACACAAGAAAAACAACAATATAATATGCTATATAGAATGATGAACCCTAATTATAACCCACATGGGTTTGAACCGAATATACGAATATCCCGTGAACACGACAAACACCAGTTTACAAGTGCATAGTCCAAAAACCAAACCAAAGTTTGATGGTTGTAGGTGAAAAGAAATGAGTCAGCACGCCATTCTTTCGGCTTTCTTTGAACAGCCTAAATTTTTTTTCCTTAATAGATAACCCTATTGCACCATAGATGACAGAGTTCTACTTGCTTCGACGGACTTGAGTGTTGAAGTTTTTGCTTTTAGTTTCTACTCCATCGTGTAACAGGCCCCACACCAACACTTCTCAGTCGGCACTTACACAATGCTTGGTAGCAAGGTGACCAGACGTCCCGGTTTTTCCGGGACAGTCCCGGTTTCCGACCATTTTTGATAATTTGTCCCGAATTTTTTTCGATGCAATCCGGGACGCCAATTTGTCCCGGTTTTGGACGAATTTGCCTATTTGGCATAAATCTCACAGATAAAAAAAAAAAAAAAATTATTATTCCGTGGCTGACTTGAGGGAATTTTTAATTATTAGTGAACTGGCGCCGAAACAGCACAAGAGGTTGTCAGGACCTCGAATTAGTTTTGTAGTTTCAATGTGATATTCGCAGTTATTTGAAATTTTAGGTAGCGGTAAAGTACCAAGATTTTGCGTACGGTATACGTTTATTTAATTTAAACGGTGAACTAATTGTGCATATTTTGTTATTGTTGTAAGAAAATGGTACCAAAGCGTAAATGCAGTTTCAATGAAGATTTACAAAAGGAATATCCGTTTATTAAAAAGAGTACATCAAACTTCAATGTACGATGCAATATATATGCCTCCGGGTTTTCGATAAGCCATAGTGGACGTGGTGATATTAAGAACCACATAAGCAGTGAGAAACATAAGAGAGCCGTCGTTACAGCTGCATCAAGCTCGTCGTTAACCACTTTCTTCAGAGCTGATAAAATTGGTGACCAAGAAGAGCAATTAGCTGCTATAGAAGGCGCCTTTGCATACCATACAGTGCTACACAATCATACTTTCAGGTCTATAGATTGCACATCAACATTTCTTCAGGTTACTTTAGAGTCAAAATTTGCATATGCACGTACGAAAACAGAAGCCATTATTCGAAATGTCTTGGCACCCCATATTCTAAATGAGTTAAGGTGTGACCTAGAAAAGTCTATATTTATTTCTGTACTGACAGATGCATTCAACCACAAATAATTCAAGATTTTTCCTTTGCTTGTCAGATACTTTGATCACAGTAGTGGAGTGAAAATTAAAATATTAGAGTTAAAGTCATTGCCAGGTGAAACATCTGATATTGTAAGTAGTTTTCTTAATGACTGCATAACTGAAAATGGTTTAGACCGGAAAGTAGTTGGATTATGCGCAGACAACACAAATTCCAATTTTGGAGGTGCTGAAAGGAAAGGACAGAACAATGTTTTAAAAAAACTGCAAGAAAACCTTGGACATGGTCTTATAGGAGTTGGGTGTGCAGGTCATATTTTCCACAACACTGTTCGAACAGCTGCAGATGTACTGCCTATTGATGTCGAGCCGATTATTGCTTAAATTTATCTACTCTTCAAATCATACACAGTACGAGTTGAAAGACTCAAGGAGTTTTGCCAGTTTGTGGAAACAGACTTCCAGATGATCTTAGATTATGCTCAGACTAGGTGGCTTGCTCTGCTGCCTGCTGGTGAAAAGGTTCTTCAGATGTTCCTGCCTCTAAAATCATATTTTCAATCTCAAGACAGATGCCCAATTTTTATACAGACATTCTTTGAAAATCCTCTATCTGAGGCATGGCTTGGTTTTGTTCACAGTCAGGCCTCTCCATTCCACGAAGCAGTGCAAAAAATAGAGGGACAGATGGTCACTGTGTTTGAAGTCATTGACAGCATCAACAGGTTGAAAACTATTTTGAAGTCCAAACTGGAAGACTGTTTCTTGCCATCAAGAGTTAAGCTAATCCTTGAAATGCTGGAAATGGAAGGACTTCCAAAGGAGGATGTGAAAAAGTTTCTTTCTAGCGTTTCTTCGTTCTATGAAACAGCTTTCAATTATTTGAATAAATGGGCTGCAAAAAATTTTCAAGACCTAGAATCCTACAGCTGGGTAACGCTGAACAGAATACCAATTTGGGCAGATATTGAGATATCATCATCGCTAGTGATTCAAACATTACCTTCAGCCCACTTTACAGAAACTGAAATTTATGACGAATGTGGTGGGTTTTGATGTTAAGAAGAATGGTGTGCGTATAGTTGTACTTGAGTGAGATCAACTGTGAAGGTCTCTGAGGTAAACAATGGACAACTGTGTTACAGAGTACCTTTCTTGTTACCACCCTACGATCTCACTCTAAGTTATATTCTTTATTGACTAGCGTGACTGAAAGCTACATAAAGTGTCTAGGGTATTGTAAGAGTGTTGTTAAAGAATCTCAATACAAAAACATATACAAACATATACTAATTGCTATGATAAACTCAACTAACTCCAGCTGTTAAATTTTATATTTAAAATTTCTTTTGTTAAACTTTATTGGTCCTGAGCCTAAAGTTGTTTTGGTCAGGACTACAGTTCAATGAGAATCAATTTAGATGGATAGATATATTTACAAATATATATAAAGATATTTACATACAACAGACAATATGTCCATAGTACATTGTTACAAATTCTCAAGTTGATGTTAATACTACTCTATTTACTACTGGGTACTAAAAGAGGGCAGGTTGGGGTTATCATCATCCCAATATTCTTTTGTTTCACTAGGATTGTTTATGTTAGTCTTTTGGAGGATCGTTTTTGTCTATACAGGAGATTTTTTCTTTAGTCGTGATAAGTTTGTCCAGGCCAGATATTGCACTTATCTGGATCCTGGAATCACAGCAGTTGTAGTTGGTTTGGCCAAACACTTCAGTCTCCTCTGGTCTTGAACTTCTTTAATACCAACAGGTACCAGAGATTCTTAGAAATCGTGCTGAATTTCTCTATCATCGAGTACCAGCACCAGACAAGTGCCAGCAGGAACCCCTGTCGATGCAAGTTATGGCTCTGTCTTAATATCAAACTAATTCCTCCTAATTTACATGTAAACATACATTCAAGTTATCTGCCCTTCAAAGATGGAGGTGAAATTCTTTTCTCACCTTAGACGCCGAAAGAAAAACATCAGGAATGTGTATATTTCGATGGATAGTACCATGTTATGTTAAATTATAGAATAAAAGATACACCAGAGTATCTAGTGGTGTAGATATTTTCCTATAACTGACCTCGAAACCCTCGAATCGGTCGGTTGGATCGGAGGGTTGATCAGTGAGTTAACAATTCACTATCGTAAAACAAGCTATTGTTACCGAAACAGAACCAGGCTCGACAGTAAACATGACTCACTCTAATATCTTGGGGACTAAGGAGATTTTTAAAATTGGATACTGGAATGTAAGAACTATGTATCAAGACGGAAAATTGGAAGAAGTAATTAAAGAAATGGATAATTATAAGTTGGACATATTGGGTGTCAGCGAGTGTAGATGGACGGGGAAGGGCATAAAGTATATTTCAGAAGAAAAAAAGCAAATTATATACTCTGGTAGTAATGATAATCGAACTCCGCCAATGCCGGTCCCAAGCCCGGATGAAAAAGGAGGAGGGCGGCCTGCATGGAGGCCGTAAGGAGGCAGCCCCTCCACCATGCAAAGGCACAACAGGCCAATCACCTGTTTGTCTTAAACTATGATTACGAGCAATACAAGAGAGAAAACCGGACTGATTCTAAAGGCGACGAACTGGAACGGACTACGGACTACGACTTATGGAACTTGGAACACAAGAAGTATAAATGGGAAGGAAGAGGAGCTGGTGGAAGAGATGAGGAAAGCAAAACTAGAAATCCTGGCTATAACGGAAACGAAGAAAAAAGGACAAGGAGTCATGGATCTCGATGGCAACAGGTTGCTCTACAGTGGTGTACCCATATCTGAAAGAGCTAAAGGGGGCGTGGGTTGCATTGTGGCCCAAAATCAAAAAGATAGTATCAAGGGATGGAACTTTGTCTCGGAGCGCATTATAGTTGTAAAGCTAAAAGAAGGAGAAACCATAGTCAACCTGGTCATAGTGTATGGGCCAAATGAGGATGAGAGAGCAGAGGTCAAGGAGGAATTCTTCGAGCTGCTTCAAAGGACAGTGGATGACTGCCTAGATGAAGTTATCATGCTCGGAGATTTTAATGCCAGAGTTGGAAATGACCATGCTAGATGGGGTGGAGTTATCGGAAGATATGGAGAAGATACTCTCAATGACAATGGAAAGCGACTCCTTAGATTCTGCAGTGAGCAGAATCTGATCATTACAAACACAAAGTTCCCCCATAAGCGCATACATGCATACACTAGATGTGAACCAACCAAGAATGAGAAGTCAGTGATCGACTATGCCATTGTTCGGAGAAGCTCATTCAGATATGTCCGAGATGCAAGAGTCTGGAGGGGGGGGCCAGAGATTGGAAGTGATCACTACCTGCTAACAATCAAACGAACAACTGAAAGAGTTGCTCAGCCTAGGAACTGCCCAACATCACGCAAGAAACCAAGTAAACGAGCAGGAGAAATGAGCATTAGGACCTACAAGCTGAGAGAGCCAGAAATTAAGACCAGATATCAGGGCTTATTGCTACAGCAGTGAGCAACACAGAAGAACGACCTGATGACTTGGAAACCCTCTGGAATAAATTCAAGGATATCATAAAGACAGCTGCTGCAGAAGCTTGCGGTGAAGTCCGACTTGGGAACCAGAGAAAGAGACACCTTGGTGGACAGAGGAAGTCAAAGAGAAAATAAGAGAGAAGAAAATGGCATGGAAACAATACTTAGGAGCTAAAACCACAACAGGACAAATGGAAAAATATAGAGAATATGTGACACTCAGAACAGAAGCAAAGAACAAAAGTGCTAGCAGCAAAACAGAAGTCCTGGGAAGAATTTGGAGAAAAGCTAGAAAAAGATGCACAAGAAAACCAGAAATTGTTCTATAAGACCCTAAAGAACATGAGGAAGGAAAAACAATGCCCTCTCACATTTATAAAGGACAAGCAAGGCAAATTGCTTACTGCCCCGAAGGAAGTAATGGAAAGATGGAAAGAATATTTCTCAGAACTCCTGGATGGTGAGCATGGTGAAGCATCAGAAATGATAACCACTAGCACAGAAGAGAAAACCAATGATGGTGAAGATGACATAAAGATGGAAGAACTGAGGGCAGCACTAGAGAAAATCAAGATGGCAAAGCAGCAGGGCATGATGGTATAACACCAGAAATGGTTAAGTACATGGGAGCATCAGGCGACCTATTACTCTTAAAGGTCCTACAGGCAGCATGGTGCAACAAGACCATACCAAAGGATTGGGAGATTGCCATCATAACACCAATTTTCAAAAAGGGTGACAATGGACAATGTGGAAACCATAGAGGCATATCCCTTCTCAGTGTCCCTGGTAAAATCTACTCTAGAATCATAGAGCAGAGACTCCGACGCCTAGCTGAGCCACAATTGGATGAGGTCCAGTGCGGATTCCGAGCAAACCGAAGTACTCAAGACCTAATCTTCACACTCAGACAGCTGAGTGAAAAGGCCCTTGAGTATAAGAGTGAGATCCATCTTTGTTTCATAGACCTGGAAAAGGCATTTGACAGGGTCCCCTGGAGCAAACTTTGGGACTGTTTGGCAAGGAAGAATATTCCAGCACCTCTGATTCATGCTATACAGAGCTTCTACAAGTCTTGCAGAAATTATGTGAGAACAGCAAACCATAAGTCAGAAGAGTTCAGGACCACCACTGGTGTAAGACAAGGTGATATCCTATCACCTTACCTCTTCATACTCCTTATGGACGATGTCATCAAGGCATGTAAGGAGAGAAAAAGAAAGTATTCAGTGGGGTACTGGAAGATGAGACAGTCTATATTTCGGAGCTGGCATTTGCTGATGATGTTGCCCTGATTGCTAAATCAGAGGCACATCTCCAATCCAACCTGCAAGTCTGGAAGGAAGAGCTGGAGAAGAGAGGGATGGTCATAAGTAGCTCTAAAACAAAATCCATGGTGATATCACGAGAAGAAAGAAAACATCAGATTAAGTTGGGAGAACAGGTCCTGGAGCAGGTCGACCACTTTAAATATCTCGGAGCTATTATAGACCGAAAGGGAGGCATCAAAGAAGAGTTGGCCACTCGAAAAGCAGCGGCTGGGAGACTTTTTCGGGCCATAAATCGTGGATTCCTCAGCAAGAAAGAGGTTGGTAAGAAAACGAAGATGGCTGTATACCGCTCCACCTATGTCCCAGTCTTGACATATGGATGCGAGTCGTGGGCAATGACTACAACCCACAAAAGCCAGATCCAAACCTCAGAAATGAGGTATCTGAGGAAGGTGGTTGAAGTAACAAGAAGAGACATAGTCCGCAACCAGACGATACGTCAAGGCCTAAAATCCCACCCGCTGCAGACCCAAATAGAACAGTCCCAACTGAGATGGTTTGGCCATGTCTGCAGAATAGGAGAAGATCGGCTACCACGACAAGCATGGGAAACAAAGAGCCAGGGATCCAGACCTCCAGGACGACCCAGAGTCCGCTGGGAGGACAACATTAGACAATCTTTGAAGGACCGAGGACTAGAATGGAACCAGGCCAGGAAGAAGACAGCTGATAGAATGGTCTGGCGCTCTCTCTTCCAAACCTCTACACCTCACGGTAGAAGGGGAACGACTAAGTAAGTAAGTAAGTAAGTAATGATAATCGTCACACAGAGGGAGTAGCCATCTTAATGACACAGAAAGCAGCAGCATCGCTTATCAGCTTGGTACCTATCAATGAGAGGCTAATATTAGCTAGATTTCAGACACGATTTTTCAAGCTCTCAATTGTACAATGTTATGCACCAACTAACGACGCTCTTGATACCACAAAAGATGACTTCTATGAAGCACTTCTAAGTACCATCAACAATACCCAAGCATGACATAATAGCAGTCATGGGTGATTTTAACGCCAAAGTAGGTGACAACAACGATGGAGTACAAAGATATCTCGGTACTCATGGCATAGGCTGTATGAATCAAAATAGCGAAAGACTTCTAGAACTTTGTGAAATATCAAACCTCGTTGTGGCAGACACCATCTTTCCACATAAGAATATCCACAAGATAACATGGAATTCACCTGATGGCAGAACTAAGAACCAGATAGATCACTTCTGCATAAGCGCTAAATTTCGCTCATCAGTTCAAGACGTCAGAGCATACAGAGGTGCAGAGATCGGAAGCGATCATAACCTCTGCATAGCTAAACTGAGAATTAAACTGAAGAAGTTATACCAACAGAATAAAAAATAGAAGAATAGATGTACACAGACTGCAATCAAATGATATAAAGGAGGAATATAATGTCAAAATGAACAACTATTTCGATGCTTTAGGCAAAATTGACAACGATATCACCACCAAGACAATCGATACTAAATGGGAACAACTGAGAACAGCAATGACAGAAGCAGCAGTAGCGACCACCGGATACCTAGTACATAAAAAGAAAAAATGGATGAGAGAAGATACTTGGGATAAAATACAAGAAAGGAAAACAGCAAAACTTAAACTACTAGCGGCAAGTACACATAATGCAGTTGAATCTTGCAAACTAACTTATAACTTGTTAAATAAAGAAGTGAAGACAAAAACTCGAAGAGATAAAAGACATTTCATCAATGAACTGGCCGTAGAAGCTGAAAATGCTGCAAGAACTGGTAATAGTAGGTGCCTTTATCAAATTACAAAACAACTATGTCACCAGCCTACTGCTATGGAAACACCTGTTAAAGGTAAATTAGGGAATTCAATACCAACAGAAAAAGAACAAATGAAGAGATGGGCTGAGCACTTCATGGAGGTGCTAAACAGACCACCACCAACAGTAACACCTGATTTTAATAATGAAACACCCACAACCACCTTGCCAATAACTTGCGATGAATTCACGCTGGACGAGATCAAACAAGCCGTTAAAAGATTAAAAAATTTTAAAGCTGCTGGAGTTGACGAAATTTCAGGGGAAATGATTAAAGCAGTTAATGACAACAACCTCTTGAGAATTTTAGATATTATAAATGAAGTATGGAGAGAAGAACAACCACCACAACAATGGAAAGACAGTATTATTGTAAAGTTACCGAAGAAAGGTGATCTATCAGACTGTAATAACTGGCGTGGTATATCTCTATTATCAGTACCTGGAAAATTATTATGTTGCATGATGTTAGAAAGACTTAAATTGCATGCTGACGAAAAGATCAGAGAAGAACAAGCGGGTTTCAGGCCGAAACGATCATGTATTGATCAAATATTCACACTAAGAACAATTATAGAAGAATCAGTGGAAAGGCAATCGCCACTTATTATCACCTTCGTCGATTTTCAAAAAGCCTTTGATAGTCTACACCACCCATCATTGTGGAAGATACTTACAATCTATGGTTTTCCAACAAAATATGTGAATATAATCAAAGCGCTATATGACAATGCAAGATGTTGTGTTAGAACAAATAAAGGGAATACAAAATGGTTTACAGTAGAAACAGGGGTGAAACAAGGCTGTATTATGTCACCACTACTTTTTGGAATAGCTATTGATTGGGTTATGAGAAACTATACCCACAATGAACAATTGGGTATAAAATGGACAAATGGAAAATTCCTGGGGGACCTGGATTTAGCAGATGATGTAGCATTCTTAAGTTCAACACCAAGACAATCCCAAGAAGCAATAAATAATTTGTGTCATCTCTCGGCTAAAATAGGTCTCCAAATAAATGCCTCTAAAACTAAAGCTATGAACTTTTCTAACGAGACCTTTGATATCATCTTGAATGGGGAAAAACTACAGAAAGTTGAAAGTTTCAATTATTTAGGCAGTAAAATGACTCAGGATGGTGACACAACAAGAGAAATCCATACTAGAATTGCTTTGGCAGCTAGCGCCTTCAATAGATTATCTAACATTTGGAAATTACGATCATTGAATATACATACCAAGCTTCGTCTGTTTAATTCAAATGTTATCTCAGTGTTAACATACGGCTGTGAGAGTTGGAAAATAACAAAATCATTGGAGAACAAGCTGAATACATTCGAGAACAAATGTCTTAGAAAACTCATGAACATCAGTTGGAAAGAATTCAAGACTAATCGACAAATAAGAGAAGACTCTAGGCAGAAATATGTCTCCGACTATATAAGGAAAAGACGATGGTCATATATCGGTCATGTCCTACGAATGCAAAACAACAGAATACCACTACAGGCGCTCACTTGGGTTCCTGAGGGTAAGAGGAAAAAAGGAAGACCAAAAGAAACACTCAGAAGAACAATAATAAGAGAAGGAAGAACGTTGGGCCTAAATAATGTGCAAGAGCTAAGAGGAGTGCCGTCACAACGAACAACCTGGAGAGCACTGGTTTCTGCCTTATGCGCCGTGTTTGGTGCTTAAAGAATTTATTATTATTATGATTATTATACATTCAATACAAAAGAACATGGTCAGCTCTCTCTGACAACTCTGCTTCTCCACTTTAGTTTGATGGAACAAATTGTACAAGTTTTCTATTCTCGTCCCTAATGGATGCTACGCCTCTGTCATTCCTGCAGTAATCTTTTCCATGCAATAAGATAGGTGTAATGTTCCTGTATGACCATCATATATATATAGTCCTGTAGTTTTAAACTTCTTAGATAGTCCCTTATATGATGGATCAACATCTAGGCCATGCCTAAGTCTGCCCTGGAACCATTTAATTACAATCTTTTACATGGCCTTTTCTTTTTTCACACAACCCTTTTTAATTAAAAAGTCAATAAAATCAATCTTACCACATATCAAGGAAATATAAACAAGTAACGATGAATTAGGCAATAGAATATGGCACACTTTCATCACTGCCTCTGTTCAGACTGCTTTCTGTTGTTAGTTAGTTTAAAACAAAGCACAAGTCTGCTCATCGCTGCTTGTTCCTCAGAATATTTTGAAAAAATGGCATCGAGCAGCTTACTATTTCGTTAAAGTAAAAGGCTTTGGCCAATGAGACCAAGCATCTCTTTTTTTGAATGAAACTTTATTTTAAAAAAAAGTATCTCAAACCTCTATGTGTTACTATTACCAACTAAATTTGTATATTTAGGTTAGCCAATAATATTTCGGCTTCCTTCAAATTTCATCCAATCCACTTCATCGTACTATCTTAGCCTTTCTTTGACCTAATTTCCCCCCCCCCAAATATGCTATCCAATCTAAGCAGACATGACTTGACCTGACAGTATCTCCGATTCTCTATGTATTATTACCGATATTTGATTATTTAATGGACTATTTAGATAACTAACAACATATTCTTGGTCAACAAGTCTTCAGGTACACGAATAAATGATTTTTATGGGGCTAAGTGGCTTGGTTCAAAATTCTATCTTTTTTCTATGTTAGTTGTTTATTTTAAAACTACCTCCTGTTCAATTCTTTTTCCATGTACTTTCAAGCTAAATACGAGAGTCTCTCGTAATACACGAGAATTACGTCATTCGCAACAAGAGCTAAGCGTGTTTTCATAACCGTAGTGTTCACATGTTCTAACGTTTACATCGTATTCTGAAAACCGCCTAAGGCAAGGCTAGCAAGTTGGTTTTATTTTTAGAAACAATGTGAGACGTGATTTGCGTTGGTTATCTATCCGTCCCCCTCCCTTCTACAATGTATTTTAGGCAAATACTTCATTTGAACTTGGAAAAGTGGTACGTTTGTCTCAAGGACGAATTTGAAAAATAGGGTACCCTTTTTGGTTCGGCCAAAGCGTTATCAAATAATACGCTGAAGGCGTAGGCGACGACTACAATTCTCGCCGAAACTTTGTAGTACTATCCTATCTTTGACTTTATGCACTAGACTGTTATATTCTAATTTAGATATTGTATTTAGAAGTTCACCACAACGAATATGTCTATATGAAGCAGTTTGTTACTTCTCAGAAAATTAGTGAATGGAGAGTGCCAAAAAAACATTGCCACCACAACGTTGGATTGAAATGGTTTCCCATTTCAAAAACAATAATGTGACATTTTCAAATATTTTGAAGTTGGCAGAGTTTTTTTTCTGTCTACCTGGAACAAATGCTGCCACAGAAAGAGTGTTTTCTTTGATGAACAGCTTATGGGCAAGTGATAAAACACAGCTAGGTGTTGAAACTTTGAAAGCTATTTTGACAACCAAAGTGAACTGTGAGGAAACATGTGTCGAGTTTTTTAAGATGCTGCTTGCAAAGAAGGACCTATTGATAAAAATCCACTCATCTGAAAAGTACAGTAACTCAGCTTCACCTTAAGTAAGGATTATTGATGTTTTTCTCTCTTATTAGTTTAAGTAGTTAAACTTATACAGTAAAATGTATGTTATTCAAATGTATATATAAAATGTATATTATTTTAAATTGACATCAACTTGATTTTTCCGGGACATGTCCCGACTTTTGACCTTTTCTTTACCCTTTTGTCCCGATATTTTGCATTGAAATAGGTCAAATCTACTAATTTGTCCCGGATTAGGGTTTTGAAAATATGGTCACCTTATTGGTAGTTAACAGCATTACTAATCTTTGCCCCACTTTCGGGCCCCAGTAACGAACAGTCGGGCTCAATAGTTAACAGAATATAAACTGGGTTACTGATCGTTGCCTCGACACCCACATACATACACACTCTCGCACAGACCATTTGAAGAAAGTCAGTTTCACTCAGGTTAAGTTTCGCTTATCTCGTCAGTCATACACATGGGAACATGTCCTTGACTGCACGTTGCTTCCGTCATCAGTGTAAATAGGCATACAAAATGATAACGGGGAAAAAAAAAACAGAATCGTAATCTTAGTAAAAGATGAATTGAATACATGACAGTTAGTAAAATTCAGGAAGAAACTTTTTGTGAAGGGAGGGGAGCTTTCGGTGGTTTAGCTTCACATGCACATCTATTCTTTCGTAACTTTTAATTCATATCACAAAAGCGTCAATCAATATAACATGTTTACATTAATGTGGCTCCCTCCCCCCCCCCCCCCCTCACCCCCCCCTCCCCTCATCGCTTTGGGGGATTTTACGACAAATCCGGATGTTTTCGGGGACAGGTGTTAAAATCAAACGCACGATATACGCCAAGAGAATGAAAAAACAATTAATAAATAACAAAGTAATATGAAAGAAAAGTTTGAGAGATGCACTTTTTATGATTGTTACCAACTGTACTAAAACCAGGTAATAAATATTTCATACGTTCTATTGCATATAAAAAAGTGGATGGCTAATTATCATCGTTCACATACAAACGTGAAATAATGACATATTAGAACGATATGGAGAATTAGGCTACTGAGTAATTCTTCTTCGTACACTCTCAGACGTCTACTTGAGTATTGCCAAGGAAAGCTGTGATCAGCTTCAGGGTATTTAAATCTTCATAGAGTTTTTTTGTTTGTTTGAAAATGATACTGGTGACGGCCATATCTGCTTTCTATGTCCGACTCCAGTGGTTCTTAACGTGATCCATGCTATATTTCTAGGGGGCCACAGTAAGATGATAAAGTACCTTTTCTCCAGCTAACAGCGAATATCAGTGGGGCCACAGAGGTAAATGAGGGTCAGAAGGGGCCGAGAGCAAAAAAAAAAAAAAGGTTGAGACCCCTGCCATAATTCAGAGGAAGGTGACCACCAGTAGCATAGGGTGGACCCCTACGAGGCGGTGGTTTCAGCACTCTCCCAGCCAAGCGGGACTCTATGGAGTTAGCGACATTCTGCTTACTTTTTTGTGACGCCATCAACAAGTGAAGTACTTTGCACTTATTTGTGAAACCTGTGGCCCAGTGCATCCGATTTCAACATGCATTTATGTCGGGTTGCGTTCCTTAGCCGTTGACTTGTCCCCAGCATACCTGCATGGCAGCAACTTCCTGTTTCCATTAGACTGGCATCGAAAAAAAAAAAAAAAAAAAACAATAACCCGGGAAATTGTTAACGTCAATATATGTGTCGCCATCGTAGAAAGGGTAGATAACTCTTCCACTGATTAATAATAACTGGCTATCATCTTTTATCTTGTGCAATAGAATGTATAAATCATTTATGTCCTCTTTGTTAGTGCATTTGGTTATAACAACAAAAGGGGTTATTAAAACCTGTTTTCTCTTTTACTTGTTAAAATAAATTTTAAGTCGTAACTGAATATTAGTTTTTCTAAAGCGTGAGATGTCAAATGTCAGCTTTCTACAATGAGTGGAACCTAGAGATTTTGAGAGTCAAAGATGTGACAAATATCAAATACGAGTTTGATCTTAAAGACATATTGTAAAAAAATTAGTCCATTTTGTTTATACGGTACTGGAAGCCATGGCAGCGACATAAGATATTTCCAATTATTGGTCGTATCATTCTTATTTATGTTTTTATTATTAACTTCGTTCTCGCTTTCTTCCTCTTCTTTGTTAGCTTTTTTTTCTCTGGTGAAAGCCTTCTGGCCGTAACAAAGGCATGTTTTAAATTTTATTTTGTCCTAGTACAGACACATTACATATTTTTGTTTACCCAACTATTTAAAAATAACCAGCTAAAATATTCACATGCTGGAGTAAGGTCGGATACATTTTAAAACACCATAACATGGTTCACATAATTATTTCAGGGCATTGTTTACTTCCTGCATGGCACATCACACATTAACAACGTGTTTGTTACAATGGGTTCACACTTTCACAAGCAACAGTTTTATCAGCTAACTTCTTTAAAAGGGTGCAGAACTAACTGCGAAAACTAAATTTAAAAAAAAAAGGTTAAAGCAATGACACGCCAGATACTACCCCCTCCCCGGGCATTGAAGTGTTAGAGAGATGACCACTGGCGGATCTTAGGAATTGTCAAGGGAGGGGCGATACATCAGAATGATAAGACTTCTCCCTCCGTTCCTTATTTACATATATTATTTTAGATAATTAAAAGAAAAAAAAACGAATTTTGATAAAAGCGTGACAACTTGATAGTTTTATTATACAATTACTCAAAGATATTCATTATATATATATATATATATATATATATATATATATATATATATATATATATATATATATATATATATATATATATATATATATATATATATATACAGTAGAACCTCTATAAGTTGACCACCCAAGGGACTGTAGCAAACCAGTCAACATACGGAGGTGGTCAACATACGGAACGAGGCCTATTGTTCTGATACTTTACTTCCTTGAACAGCTTATATTGGAGAATACAGTATCATACGAAATCAAACATAATCACAACATCAAATCAAATCATCATCTGTTTTATCATGGTTTAATCATTCTTTCTGAAAAAAGGAGTCAATCTTGGTCTGTGTCTTATTCTTATTACAAACATAAGTGGAGAAAGCACTCTCAACGCTGGCTACACCACTCAACATACCTGGGCATTTTTCCACAGCAAATGACTTCAACTGCATTATCAGATGCCTGACAGCCTCTTCTTTTGGAGTCTCTGCAATTTCTGTGTCATTGTCACTTGCTTCTTCAACTTCACCAGCTGCTTCATGCAGTTTTATGCTTGTCTGTACTTTGGTCAATATCGCTTGGAAAATTCCTTCTGGGTCAGGTTCATTACAGGTTGCCACCTTATCATCCATTGCAACAAAACCTTCAAAATCTACTCCTTCGAATTCTGCCATTGGCGATGGACTGTCCGATGGGGCTAAAACGTCATGCTCTTGGGTTGTGACAAATCCCCATTTCTTGAAACACTTCTGTATCGTTTTATGCTGAACTTTATTCCAAGCAGAACTGATCCAGAGGACAGCATCCAGAGCGTTAACTGATGCAGCGGATGAAGTTGCTTCCACAGGCGGACCACAGATCTGTGTTTTAGTAATGACCCACTGCAGGAGCTGGGCCAGAAAGTGCATTTTAAATGTTTTGACGATGCCTTGGTCAAGAGGTTGGGTTTTTGAGGTCGTGTTTGGAGGCAGAAATTTCAGTGTCACGTTTGTGAGATGTTCCACTTGTGGGTGGCCAGGACAGTTGTCTACTGTCAGTAGAATAGACCGTTTCTTCTTCATTTCTCGGTCGATGCCTTTTACCCACTCCTCAAATAGTGACGGGGAGGTCTTTGAGCTTCAGGTTCTTGAATGCGTGTGGCTTTGCCGATTTACCAATCACCAAGGGCTTTAGTTTCTCCCCGGTTGAGCTAGTGCAAAGCATAACTGTGAAACGTTCTTTGGAAAGTTTTCCGCTCTTACATTTGTCACCCTTCATGGCGAGGCTCCTGTCAGGCATCGCCTTGAAAAAGAGTCCGCACTCTTCAGCATTAAAGATGTCGTCTTTGAAGCCTCTGGCGAAGTAAGGAAACTTTTTGATAAACTCTTCCACAGCTTCTACTGGAACTTCATTGGATTCACCACACAACACTTTCTGGGATATCGCGTGTCGCAGTTTAAATTTCTCGAGCCAACCACTTGATGCTTGGAATTCTTCTGCCACCCCGAATTCCCTTGCGAATTATTTAGCAACTTCTTGAATCATCGGCCCGGAGATTCGGGCGTTAACTGCCCTCATTTGTTTGAACCAGTTTAATGTGGCTTCATTGACTTCATCTAGGGGAGTTTTCCTCTTTTTCCGCTGTAGATCTCCGCTTTCCTTACCACATCTCTCCAAGTACTCATGTTTACGTTTTTGGATGTTGCTAACTGTGGTCTTGCTAACTCCAAAATGTTCTGCCGTCTTTCTATGGCTGCTGCTTTCCAGAAAATGTAGAAAATCAACCTTTTCCTTCATTGTCAGCTCCTTGAGTTCTTTCCTTTGGGCCATCAAAAAGGTTAGGTTAATTTTGTCAACGATAAAGTGTATAAAACACAGTCTAAAAGAGAATTTACAGTTTAGTAGTTGAATTACTATCAACCGGCAGGGCAGTCATAGCAAGAATGAAGACTTTGCTTAGAAGTTGGTCTTTTTATACTGCATGTTTGCGAAAAAATCAAAGAGGTTAGGTTAATTTTCTTTGTCGGCAAGCATCATTCGAAAAGCGGCCAGAAAGCCTGTGCCGACAAAATTCAAAGACACTGATTTTTTTTTTTTAAAACTGGTCAAGTAATAGAGGGTAAATTACTATTGTGTGTCATAGTCCAAGTGGTCAAGATACAACTTACAGAGGTGGTCAACTTATAGAGGTCGTCTTCCATTGAGTACATGTGGTGCGTGTTCGGTCTATGAAAATGTGGTCAACTTTGGGAGGGGGTCAATGTAGGGAGGTGGTCAACTATGGAGGTTCTACTGTATATATATATATATATATATATATATATATATATATATATATATATATATATATATATATATATATATATATATATATATATATATATATATATATATATATATATATATATATATATATATATATACATAATTACATAAAAGTAAGATATAAATACGCAAAGATAACATTTGAACAAAATTAATGCATGTTTAATATTATAGTATAACGTTTTTTTATTTAGGATTGGCCGGTGGATACAGAAATTACTCGCCACTTTTCAAAAAGTCGTCTGTTTTTGCGGCTCGAGTGAAGTCCATTTGTGTCGCCTGCCTGGCGCCGTCTTTTGTCTCATTGTTGTCTGGCGGTTCCCTTTATTGTCTTTCATTGTTCTGCCACATAGAATTACTTGCAAACTACGTTCGTAACCTTTAGGATACTTACCATTGTCCAGTACCAGACATGTTTTAATTCGCCCGAAGTCCGGACCTAAGTGTATAGGTCCCAAGAGGGTGGGAAAAATAATGGAGCGATTAATATGAAATAAAGGTTTTCAAAGTCCCAAAGGAGGGGCGATCGCCTAGTCGTCAACCCCTTGAATCCGCCAATGGACTTGACATCACCTATGCCTTCACTAACTCAAGAGCATAGTTACGAGTACACTTTTATATAAGCGCATAGAATGATTAAATAAAGGAAGTTTTTAGTAAAAATGGGTGCAATATCTTCCTCTGACAGTGCTCTATGCACGTTAAGCATAAAAACAACTCACCGACAACCATGGTGATCACTTGCAATTTGGTTTGCTGACCATAAATTCACATTTTTAATCTGTTTTTTTTTTCAAACGTCCGTAGAACCAAACAGGTGAAGTAATCGTGCTGATTGACATTCCACGTGCAATGGCGACTTTTCGTGAACAGAGTTCACTCTTAATTTGTTTTACAATCAGCAGACTTAGGGTAGTTTCATCACTTGCAAAAACCATGCCACCGAGAAGAAGTCTTGACACCTTACAAAGAATGAGGGCTATAGCGTGGGTTGAAAGTGGTTTATCTGTCCGTGAGGTTGCTAGACGGCTTGCAGTGTCACACTCTACTATCCAAAGAATTTTGGAGAGATTTCAGCCCACAGGAAGTGTGGAGGATCGCCACCGGCCAGGTCGCCCTAGATGCACCAATAGACATGATGACCGGTACCATCGAACAGTGACTTGTTCCACTCTACGATGTCAACTCTGACAAACTGTAAACGTTAATGTCAGTCAAAGCACCATTCGCAGACGTTTACATGAATTTGGACTGGCTGCTCGACGTCCTGCAGTCAGAATCCCTCTTACTCCTGCTCATCGCAGAGCCCGTGTTGCTTGGTGTCGCGAGCACATCCGATGGACAAGGCAGCAATGGAGTCAAGTTCTCTTCACTGATGAATCTCGCTTCACTGTGTCATTCAATGATGGCAGGATTCGAGTTTGGAGACGACCAGGAGATCGATTTACTGATGACACAATTCGAGAGGTGGATCGTTTTGGTAGGTGTTCTGTCATGGTCTGGGGAGGCTTCTACAGACACGGCAGGACCCCACTCTACATCATCCAAGGTAACTTGACCGGCCCAAGATACCAGAACGAAATCTTGAGACCAATTGTTCAGCCTGCTCTGGAGGCCATAGGTGGTAATGCCATCCTCCAAGATGATAACGCTCGACCCCATCGAGCTCGTGTGGTGAATGAGTTTATTCAGCAACATGGGATCATCAGGATGGCGTGGCCAGCTCATTCACCTGACCTTTCTCCGATTGAGCACCTCTGGGATGTCCTTGGTCGAAGATTGTCAACAAAGCACCCCCTGCCAATGGATGTTGCACAGCTGACTGCATTTCTGCTTCAGGAATGGCAAGCTGTTCCTCAGGATACTCTTCGGACCCTTGTGGACTCGATGCGTCTACGCTGTCTTGAATGCCTTGCTGCAAACGGTGGTCATACCCGATTTTGAAATGTCTATTTCTACAATATCTATTGTGTGACTTTTGAAAAGGTGGGTGACACACTTCACAGCTTCATTGCGTTTGAATGTGTGTTTCCATTTCTTTACGTGACATGTCAATTTGGTATTCAATAAATGCCGTTTTGACTGATACCAATTACGTTTATATCAGATTTGTTTTATGGTTTCAACCAAGGTTTTTTTAAGTGGCCCTTGACTTTTGACGAGTAGTATATTTGGACATGTGCCCTAATATAACCGACGAAGTTAAACGGTACTGCCTAGCCAAAACGAGGCAAAATTTTATTAAAAAAAAAAAAAAAAATCTAAAGTACGGACTTTTTCAGATCGTTAGAGACTGGATGGTGATGCGACTTAGTTTTAAACTCGGTCTCTTGTCCTCGAGAAAAAAGCATTGCAACCACTCTTGCGCTCTAATGCACTGTAGGTAAAATGGTAGCTGGCTATACGTGTTAGGACTTGGTCACGTGAGCAGTTATCCGTAATGGCTGGTGTGACAGAATTTGGTTGTGTCCTTTTACTCCCCTTCGTTCCCTCCTACTTTCTCCATTTATTTCTTCATTTTTCGTACATAAACCCGCCCCATCGCTGCGCTTTAGATGTTGACCTCTGTTCATACTGCAATAGTGTCATTTCACGGCTAATTGACCATCCTTAAGGATTAATTGTAATCGCTTAAGTTGTTGAACCAGATTGATTTCCTACGGTAAACGGGAAAATGATTGTTGACTTTACGTAATCCTTTTCCGCCAAGACCAGCATGTCTGTCTAGGCACATAGTTCACTACAAACACATTCAGACACTTGGGCAAATAATACAAAAGAAAGACCAGATGTTGTCTGGGAAAAAATGTCTGGGTAGACAAATTAGCGAGGACACTATCTGCAGGCAAGGTTACAAGTCGTAACTGAAAGGTTACCTAAGAGGACAGAAGAAGTCGGGCCATATATGGGAGATGAGATCATGTGTTTAAATTTTAAAATGATATTTTAAAACACGCGGAGTAAAGTAAATATCTAACACACCCGACCCACTTCATTCTTGTTTATGGATTGGATCACATGAAAGTCAGAAATAAACATTAATTCGGATTAGAAGGTTATTTGGAAACGCCAGGTGGAAGCGTAGGAAGGAAAACTACAAAATAACCTAGCAAATTCGGAGGCTAAAACACATTGCATTCCAGAATCGTCAAAGTAGGCAGCTCGGACTGAAGCCAGGAAAGAATAGAGTTAGGATTCTGACCTTATCATCATCATCATCTCAACCCGTAACCGTCATGGGTCGTAGGGGTGCCATGGTGGAAGCATCAGCAGACAGGGTCCTCCACTGCTCTCTATCCTCAGCAATGCGTACAAGTGTGGAAAAACCGTGTCCTGCCCATTATTTGATGTTATCAGCCCAGGATTTTCTTTGCCTTCATCTTCTCCGTTTACCTTCAACTGTTCCCTGGAGGATCGTTTTCGAAAGGGAGTCATGACGAGTTACATGCCCAAACCAGGCAAGCTTTCGACGTTTCACTACTGACAAAAGTGGTTCTTGGTGACTGTCGCGAAATTCTTCGCCCAACCTCTTCTCTCTGTCTTTCTCTTTCTCTCTCTCCCCCATGATTTCGAATGCCTAATAGGACAATGAACCAAGGTCGGGGGTTTTCAGTTCAATGTCGCTTTGTTTTTTACCTGAGAGGCCAATAACCCAGTCAGCCGGGGATACCGGCAAGTGACCGGGTGAGACCGAACAATGACACAGATAGCCGGAGATTTCCAGTTGACCGGGTGCTCAGACGACATTAACCCATGACCCAGTGGCCCGGGCTTCCCTGCCCTGGATGAGTTCAGCGACCGCTGTTAAACGTATAAAATAAAGACTATATCGGTTATGTTTTACTCACATCTGCAAAAGCCCTGAACAGACAAACCAGTGCAGGAAACTTCTAGCGTGTAATCTGTCAGACTACCAGGCAAAAGAATTGCTCATATATATGCCGTCTTTGAGTAGCCAAACTCAATATTGGATCAAAGCGGGTGAGCAGAATGCATTATCTTCTTATATGCAATTATTTGTATTGAATGTTTGAACTGCTTTCAATTATTATCTCTTTATATGCAATTACCTTTAGTTAATGTTTGCATTGCTTTTCAGTCAATTGCATACTTTCATGTAATGGTTGTATATTTTATGGAATTCACATATTTACTGTTATATGATTTTTGTATGCCTTTGATGTCCTTCAGGGTTTCACAGAATGCATTTGCACTACCCTGCCCGCCTCTTTTATTTAATAGTTGTATATTTTATCGCATTCATGTATTTAACGTTGTATGATTTTTGTATGCTTTTACAACAGTTGATAAAATATGTATGCCCCTACCCTATTAATATTATATGTTTGCAGCTCGAAGAATGGCGCCAAACATTGGTCCATGTCATTTATGTAATAATATGACTGATATCTGAGCCTGGTTTATGGACCACACTCAGGACAAATTAATGCCTCTAACCAGAGAGCTAAATAGATTGTTCCTTTGTGTGTATCTCCTTGCTCCCTGGTGGTGACGAACGCAGGTGAACTCGCAGTCGTGTAGTGAAACCTTGCAGTATACAGCTACGAACTATTCCAGTAACTTGGCCAGGGGGAGAAAACTTGCAGTGATATTGTGACGTCATACAGCAGCAACAACATTCATGATAAGTGCGTTTTAAGAAAGGACCAAACATTAGAAAATATTGTGTCATACCAATCAGTGATTAGAATTAGGACATAAACCTCAGCCATCGTGAAGGGTACCCTAATAATAAACATAACTTTTGTGTAGGCTATTTTTGTCTCCCTTTACTCAGTAATATATAAATATAACAATATATACCTATTTTTTTTTCTCTTCCTCGTGTTTTTTTCTGTAACCAATATAGCTTGAACTAATATATATATATATATATATATATATATATATATATATATATATATATATATATATATATATATATATATATATATATATATATATATATATATATATATATATATATATATATATATATATATATATATATATATTCATTGAAAAGAATTTCACTGTTTCTTTCTTTTCACTAAATGTTCTGTATTGCTTGGTAGTTAACTGTTTTTGTTAATCATTATCTTAATTACCAGCTGGGGGTCTCCTGAGCCATATCAGTACCTCAGGAGAAGTGTGACTGAAGACCTAACCTACTCTCAGGATCCTTGATGGGATTTGCTTCTTGACTTAACTGAGAAGAGTTTAAATTTCAGTCTCCTGAAACATTTCTTCCTACAAGTGTCGGACTATCACCTACAGCGAGCCAAAAGACACTGTGGAAGAGATTGGTACTCTCTTTTATTTCTTCTATCTATCATCTCTTCTACCCTGTCGCCACAGTGACCTGCATAGGTGTTTATTTTCTCTCTAACATAGACATTTGTTTTGTGCTCTTTATAGCAGATGCGCAAAATTCTTCTATAACATTTATGCTCGAAAGCCTGAATCCTTCGCTCCGTATCTGCAGTGAGTGTCCAGCCCTCACACCCATATAAGAGAATAGATAATACAAGTGATTTGTATAATTTGATCTTCACAGGAAAACTGATGTTACTTTTCCAGATCACATTCAGCCTTGTCATGGCAGCTGAGGCCATCTCAAGTCTTGTCTTGATTTCTTTACTTGATCTTCCATCACTACAAATAGTGGACCCCAGATATTTAAAGGTGTTAACTTCTTCTAACGTTTGCCCATTTAACGTAATGTTGGTCGGAACATGTTTCTTATGGCTATTCACCAATATCTTGCTTTTTTTTCTATATTAATATTCATCCCATACGTTCTTGTTACTTTCTCCAGTCTAGAGGTAAGGTCTTGAAGTTCTGATTCTGTTCCAGCTATAAGATCGATATCATCAGCAAAACGTAGATTGCAAAGAGGTCGGCCTCCAATCGATATGGTTGTTTTATAATCGTAGAGAGCCTCCTGCATAATATGTTCTAGATATATATTAAAGAGCACTGGGGACATGATATATCCCTGGCGAACTCCTAGTTGTTTTGAAAAATTCTCCAATGTTATTGCTTTCAAAAACAGCACTGCTTGCGTCCCTGTAAAGTGCTTCAATGATATCTATGATGTTGGTATCAAAACTGAATTTTCTCATTATTTGCCATAAGCCTTCATGCCAGACTCGATCGAAGGCTTTTGTGAAATCGATGAAGTTATGGTATAAATCGTGTTGATGCTGGAGATGTTTTTCGATCAGTAATCTAATATTGAAGATTTGTTCTGAGGTACTTCTTTTTGGTCTAAAGCCAGCCTGTTCCTCGGATAAGATTTCTTCTGATTTCTGTTTTATTCTGTTCAAAAGTATCCTTAACATCACTTTACTTGGATGACTAATAAGGCTAATGGTTCGGTAGTTCGTGCACATTTTTAGATTTCCTTTCTTTGGAAGCGGTATTACTAATGACTGCGTCCACTCTTTTGGCCATTTTTTGGTACTCCATATCTTTTGGCAAATTGTTGTCATGATTTTTACTATATCTGGTCCTCCATATTTCAAGAGCTCTGCTGGGATATTATCCACACCCGGTGACTTCCCTCCTTTCATCGAACATATAGCCTCTTCCACTCTTCCCGTAATATTGCTGCATTTCCGAGTTCCCTGTTTTCGCACATAATGTTGTTTAATATGCTATAGTCAGTGTCGAGTTTACAGTTATATAATTCTTTACAATATTCTGTCCACCTTCTCATTACAGCTGTTTTTTCATTGAGAAGAGCCCCATTGCTATCTTCTATGACAGTTACCCTGGGCTGTTGGGGTTTTGATAGTCTTCTTAATGTGTCGAAAGCTGCCTTGCTGTTACCTTTTATTAGCCCGGTATTAATGGACTCACATTGATCAGCTACCCATTTTTCTTTGGCCTGTTTAATTTTCTTTCTAATATTTTTATTCACCATACTGTATTGCCATGCTTCTTCAGGAACCTCTTTCTTAACCTTTTTCATTTTACTCCGTGTATCACATAACTTCAGAATGTCATCTGCAACCCTTGGTTTGTTTATTTTATTTCTTTTACCAAGTATTTCTGTTGCTGATTCAATGAGCACGTCTTTCATGTTCTATGTGATTAAGTTGATATTCTTCTTCTTCTTCCTCGTTCGTCCTGAAAAGGACGTTGGTTGCGTTGTGTCGGTTTACATCGGAGCTGCGATATCTGCGCCTTTCGGCCGAACACATCCGACTTCAGCACGGCATTTTTTGGGACCGGGTTTTCCTTCCCTCTTCGATCCCTACTCTCTCAGCCAGACTGCAGTGATGCAGCCTGTTTCCAGGACCACCACGTGGAGGTGGAGTAAGGTCTTGGTCAGCTCTGGTTCGCTGACCCTGACGCAAGCAGTCAAGCTATGGGTCGCTGACTGCATTCTCTATTGCTGCATTTTTGGGTCCCGAGTTGATATCTTCCTCCAAAAAGTTGAGAGCTGCGAATTTTCCTCCAACAGTTGCCTCAAAGATTCCCGCGATTTCTGGATCTTTCAGTTTGTCTAAATTGAATCTTAACTGAGAACATCTGTTTGGATTATAGTTCTTTTTGAGTTTAAGCTTGAGCGTCATCAATACCATGTCGTGATCACTACCAATGTCGGCGCCAGGAAAAGTCCTAGTCTTGGCTTTATTAATACTGGACTTGAATCTTTTGGATACAAGAATAAAATCAATTTGGCCATGTATCTCAGTTTTCTGGGCATGCCACGTTGTTCTTCTTGATAACCTATGAGGAAATAGTGTATTTGCAAGGGTTAGTTTATAGTTGCTGGCAAATTCTAGTAGCCTTAGTCCTCGATCGTTGGTTTCTCCTGTCCCAAATTTCCCCACTGTGCCAGCCCACTGACCGTATGCATCTGGCCCTATTTTAGCATTCCAATCACCTAGCACGATGAGAAGATCTTTCTTTGGAATTTTCTTAATTGTTTCATCCAGATTTTTATAAAATGTATCAATTGCATCATCCTCATAGTCAGTAGTGGGGGCATATACCTGTATGATGGAGATGTTCTTTGGATGTGCTGCAATACGTATGGTGATAAGCCTGCTATTTATTGGTGTGCAGCTGATGACAGAGTTCAATCTATCTTTATGTACAATAAAACCTACTCCATGCTGATGTTTGGACTCATCTCCACTAAACCAAATTTTGTGACCATCATCCGTTATTGATTCACCTAATCCTGTCCATCTGACTTCTGCTAGGCCCAGGATGTCCCACGAGTATCTAACAAGTTCATGTGTTAGTTCTCTGACTTTTCCACACGCATATAACGTGCGTACATTCCAAGAACAAAACTTTCTCTAGGAAGTTTCAAAACAGGTGTTTTTACCCCATTCGCTGACTTATCACTCTCAAGGGGCAATGAGAGCGCGGTCGTTGTTAATCCTGGCCTTGCCCGATCCGGCATATTATTACTGAGTTGACTTTCCATCATAGCATTTCATTGGGCAAGAGGTTTGCTTGGCGGTGCCCATCTCCTCTCCAAGTATTCTTGCAGGTACATACAATACAGACCTTATAGGACCGGGTAAAACACGTATCGAAATTCTTTCTGAACGCTACAGCAAGGAAGATCTACCTTTTAATACTGAAACCGGATTCCTACAGCACCTACTCACAAAGTCACAGAGGGATTCTAACTATAAATAATACCCCTGACGTGTGTTCGAGGCATCTTTATCAAGTTAACAAGACTATTCAACTGAGCAAGAAGTCTATCTTCCCTATTGGGATGCGATGTAACATATTTTATATACTTTGAATTTGACATGTTTGAACTTAATGATGGTTATACAGGTCTTTACAAAGCTGGCAACCTCAGCATGTGAAAATGATATATTCATGAACCACCACAGCAAGGCGCTGGTGATTGCTTCGTGCAAGTTTGTGTGGGTGTGGGTGGGCGGGTGTGTGTGTGTGTGTGTGTGTGTCCTTTCTTGAGGTCCTTTCCGCAAATGTATGTAACTTGCATAATACGAATGAAGTAATATTTGTTGAGTGCATGAAGTATCGAAATTTTATCCTAGGGCTAAGCAGTTAATGACCTACAAATTGCTTAAAAATGACCTATAAAAAGTGCATTTATGACCCAAAAAACCCTTAAAAATACCCAATAAAATAATAAAATTTACCTAAAAAACACAACTTTCTTTTTAAGTTTCCGAGCTAAACTAAAATTATTTTGTATTATTAAAAGAGAAAATGAGCAGCATAAAACAAAACAAAAGGAACATAACAAATGTAATTTAGCTTCTTGCTATTACTGTGCTATTACCTCTACACCTCACGGTAGAAGGGGAACGACTAAGTAAGTAAGTAAGTAGCTATTACTGTGCCAAACTAAAATTCTTTATGAATATATCATTTAACCAAAAAATGACCAATAAAACTACCGGGAGAAGACATAAAAATACAACTTCATTTGTTTTACATTTTCTGTGTCAAACTGAAAGTCTATTTTATTAACCAAAAACATGCAGTCTAAGACACACACACATACATATACACACACACCCACCCACCGACCCACACACACACCCGTCCACCCACACCCACCCCACACACACACATACACACACAGACACGCGCGCGCAAGCAGTATAACGAAGAACATTCATGTTTATGGTTTGAATTGAAATAACAATACTGTACATTTATTGTTTGATATAAAATATCTTCTTTCTCGATTTTCTATTTTCTGAATGCGAACCATGATTTAGTCTTGAAAAGTTATTCGTCGAAGTGTGTCTGCGTTAATACGAAGTAGAGCAAGTGGATTTAACCTGTACTGACATGTTCTCTGAGGGTTTTTCATTCTTTTTAGCTGAGAAAAATATCGTCCGACAGAGCAGTTAGTAATCTTCAATGTTAAGAAAATAAGTAGAGCAATCTCTAAACTTGAAGATACACATTGTCTTGCATCTTTCATGATTAAGTCGTGAAGATCACTGTGACAATTTCATATTTCCTGTGTTTTTCCCCCCTTTTAGGCTGGTACCATAAGCACATGATTAGTTTGCTTAATGGATAATGCGGCCCTGGGTGTGAACTGTACGATGTTTGGTGGAATAAGCAGCTGACGAGAATTCTTTGAGTCAAGAATTAAGTTGTGGTGGTTTGGTTTAATATTTGTTTTTGAGGGACACCACGGTTTTTTGTCATCACTGTTGTCTTTACCTTGTCATGCTACGGCAGCTCGTGTACCCTGACAACCCCCAGAACTATGCCAGCAGGAGTTTTACTCCTGGCATGTTATACCAAGCTGAAAAAGTCTGCGCGGGTAGGGGTGCTACCAGAGCCGGATTAACGTAGTAGCACAAGTAGCATATGCTACGGGCCCCGCGCTTTTAGGGGCCCCGCGCCAATAAATATGTACATAATTATTTGGTCATCTTCTAATACGAGCGTTGATGGGAAGGAGCGAAGCTCCTGACCGGGTTGGAAGGAAAGTCCACTGACCCCCCAGCCTCGCAATGACATGTCATTGGGCCAAAAGAGCTGGAAAGCTCGAGTGCCATTGGTTAGAGAGAAGAAAAAAAAATGCGAGCGTTTTTTTTTTTTTTTTTTTCCTTAACCAGCGGCACTTGGGCTTTCAGCCCTTCGGCCCAATGACATATCATTGCGAGGCTGGGGAACCTGAGGACTTTCCTTCCAACCCGGTTAGGAGCTTCGCTCCTTCCCATCCACAGAGGGTTTATCACAGGAGCCGTTCAGGCTATTCAGTCAAATTTCCGGCCGTAAACATTTCTTCAAACGCTGACGCCCGGGTTTGAACCATGAACACCTGGTCGCCAGTACAACGCCGAAGCCATTACACCTGCGCGGCTCCCAAATGCGAGCGTTAAAAAAATGATCTTGTGATTTATGCCATCTTTAGCGCCTTTTCATTTGGTGTCACGAAATTGTGAGAGAAAGAGCATAAGAGGGTGACTTAGTGTGACTCTTCATTATTTTAATCTTAACTGTTTGCGGACGGAAGCCATTTAAGTGGCGTTGAAAATTTGGTCACGTTTGGACGGAAGCCACATTTTTGGCTCTAGGCGACTGCCCCTCTAATTTTGTTTCGTTCTTTGTGAAATGAATTTGCATTAACAATAAAAACTAGAATGTAGGAAACGGAAACTTCCTGTTTTAATTGAGGTATACAGCGTGCTCGCACTCTCTTTCGATCTTGATTAAAATTTCTTGATTTGTAAGGTTAGAAAACTCAAAAAATGAGCAGTAGACACAAAGATATTGGACGTAATTATGCTTCTGGAAGTGAAAAACGTAAAGCGAAGGAAGAAAAAGAAAGAAGAGATCAACTTGTGATATCAAAAACACGTAAGCTGACAGAATATTTTGATGTTCATGGTGGTGGTACTCTAACCGCTGAAGCTGGAAGTACAGGAACAACTAGTACTAGTGCAGGCTGTGCAGCAGAAAACATACAGCAAATACCAGTATACACTGAGTCTGAATGTGAAAGAATAAGTGAAACGAAGAAGTACTCTAATGATATTGGTGACTGGCCGAACAATATAGATGACTGTGAGCGTGAATATTGCATATCCAAGGGAAGTGAAAAATGTCAACATGTTGATAGTGCCTTCTCTTCATCCGTGCGATTGTATGACACTGAAAAGAAAACTCGATACTGTCAGAAGTCTTATTTTACACATATTCATAAACTTACAAACAAGCAACATGCAAGAAAATGGTTATGCTATTCAGAAAGTAAAGGGCGCCTATTCTGTTTCCCATGCAAGCTTATGAGTTCAGAATGTTCATCAAAGTTTACTGTGGAAGGGTTTAATGACTGGAAAAATGCAAGCAATCTATTGCGTCGACATGAAGAAAGCTCCTCACATAGACAAGCTTTAATTTCACTGTTGATGCGTAAAAACAAAGGTGAACGTGTCGATTCCCATCTTGTGAAACAAATGGACATTCAAGAAAAGTATTGGCACAAACTTCTAGAGCGAATAATTGAAGTTGTGAAGTTTTTAGCAGAACGAGGCCTTTCATTTCGTGGCAGTGATGAAATTGTTGGGTCCCCTTATAACGGGAATTACTTAGGGTTGTTAGAATTACTGGCCAAGTTTGACCCTTTTCTGGCAGAGCATATAAGTACTCATGCAAACAAAGGATTTGGACATACATCATATCTATCTAAAACAACGTGTGAGGAATTCATCAATCTGATTGGATCCAGCATACTGGATCACATTCTCTGTGAAGTGAAGAAATACAAGTATTATTCCGTTTCATTGGATTCTACTCCAGATATATCTAATATGGACCAGCTGACTTTGACTCTGCGCTATGTTTTGCCATCTGGACCAGTTGAAAGATTTGTGACATTTTTGGATATGGAAGGTCATAGTGCTGAACAGCTTACTAAAAGTCTACTTAATTTTTTAAAGGCAAATGACAGTGATATTAAAGACTGCCGTGGTCAAAGTTATGACAACGCCAGCAACATGAGTGGCAAGTTTATAGGATTACAAGCACGAATTAATTGATAATGATAATTACTATGCAAATTAAAAATGTATGTGTTCAAATATGTTTGTGTTGTTTTATTGTTTTTTTTTTTTAAATATAGGGCCCCTTTCTTAACATATGCTACAGGCCCTGCACTAGCTTAATCCGGCCCTGGGTGCTACGAAAGTTATATTCTTGTGTAACTTATTTAATTGTAGTTGGAAGAACTGAATGAGAGATTTGCATATCTGCCATCGTGCTGCATACGTGAATGATATGGGTGGATAAGAAGATGACATATTAGCTCCAACACGTCTGCGTTGGGTCCATAAAATATAAACATATTTATTTGATTCAAACAGTTCCATAAACATGGCATATTATAAATACTTGCATAAACAATGCATCTCCTACTGTCCGTTAAGTATCGTCACATACTCTGGCCTATATACTGAAGAAGCCGGCATCCGGAACATCTGTCGTGAATTATTCTAATCCCCATATATAAATTAAAACGTAAATGCAAAGCCTAACAAATAAATTTAATAAAAGGAAAGAAGAATGGTAGAGAACAGTGCTGTCACAATGACTGTACTCGAAATCCCCCTTGTTTTCTACTTCGTCTGAAAATTGTAACGCTTTCACGTTGATAGTAAAAGCCTACTGTATTATTACCCGCTTTCTTCAATGAAACGTGTACTGTATTTCTTGGAAAAACCTTGAGATACGCAAGCTGATCAATGACCTAAATTTAATATTTCATTCATTCCATTTTATACACGGCGTAACTAAAAGACAGATGGACTAAAGAATAGAGAGAGGGGAGAGGCAGAAAGCAGGGACACCTGCAACACTAAACACGCGTCGCGCGATACACAATTGCTGCCATCACGCGTGTAAGGCCACATGCACTAACTTTATTTCAAATCGACAGTGATAAAATTCATTACCCATACCAGAGTTAGGTTTTAAAATCCTGAAAAACGCTTATTGGGAATTATGACATTATACCGGTTTACGTTTGAAAACATGACAGTACCCAGACACCACATGGGGATTGAAGTGAACAGGAGGTGGTAGAAAATGCACATTTTGAACGCAGCCACCTAGCTCCCTTAGATTGAGATATTTGGATTCCTTAGGGTTTGCTGACAAAGAGTATGTAAAACGTTGCGCCAATAGTCTAGGAATTACCAAGTTATGGCCAAAATAAAATAGTGGGGGTGCCTGACAGCATGAAATCATTTCTGCTCATAAAATTTTTTTATAACGTGTTTGAAAAAACATTACGTTACGGAAATAGCCTACCATGTTAACTCCTATTTGATTGGAGCGCAACAAATGAAAGACTAAACACGATTGGTCGGACTATAAATACTATCTTGTGTTGTCAGGGGAAACGTGAGAAAGGGGTACTTTTTTGAAAAAGATGTGTAGACATGGTTTAATTGGGTAGAGCTGCGAATATACTCAATTCAGAGCGTCTGTTCATTGCCACATCTTGTAATAAACCTACTAAGAAGCAGTGCGTTGAGCACCAGTGTATATTTTTTTATAAAATAAAGCCTGGGACATCGGCAGATCGGAGTTGTGCTATATTCATTGCCAGTCAACGAAACTGTTTATTATTATTTCCATGAATTGTGGTAAGCTTGAAATATTCAATATTTTTAAATGAAAATTGAATGTAAATTGATAAATTATGTCTGTATATATGTGTGGTTCAGTAGCGAACATGATGTAAAGCCTATAGTGCTCCAGCCTGAACAGAAGGTGTCGGAGGAAAGTAAAACTGCATGGAATGGCTAAACAGTACACTGACACCTAGATTATTAACTAGAAAGAAATAATGCTGGAATTGCAAAGGCGTAGTAACCATTAGGGAGGGAAATACTGGTATAAAGTATTTCAGATGAAGCTGACAGTTGGCCTAACGCTCTGAACTCAATGTTTGTGATGTATTGTGCTCAGTGTAGCAATGGAGTATAAATTAGTTCTGACGTAGAAGGTACAACCTTCTTGTTTCAGGGACCGTGGTCTTAAAGTTATTGAGCAGCACCTGGTCAGAGCTTTGCTGAAGCCAGAGGTGGACAGCATACTCCTTGGTCCATATAGCAACCAGTGGGGTGGCTCCAGAACTCATTACAGTAATCGAGCAGAGGAGTCTTTTACTGCAGTCATCACGCAAGATAAGAGAGTGTGGCCATGGAGCTCAACATTATGTACCCCCATCTTGAAATGACATTGTAAACTAAGATTAAGAGGGGAATTTAATTGTTTTAATACCAGGAACTGAGAACATCTCCGATACTAGTTCCAATAGAAACAAACTATTGAAGTCATGATGACAAATACCAACAGAGCTTGAACAAAACAAAACCAGTATTACCTCATATTACCACTACACAACTGACACACATAGGATACCATTAATAATATATGTCACTACAAGAATCATATTAATAAATTCTGTATATATAACTTGTAATTAAAATTGATTGTGATTCCTGGTTCCCTTTGTATTTGAATCAGGACACATATACATTCATGACAGCACTGAATACATATTGTTATTTGAAAAGTTATCAGTGACTCCTTTAAGATATCCTCTTAGAGTGTTATATGTATGTGAGTGTCACAGTGTTGTCAAGTGTGGTGGAATAAATTAAATTGTTTATCTGTCTGTTGTTGTTATGACTTACACTTCATCATACACATACCCTAGACATATAACGTAGTCATCACACTATTCCAGAATAATTCTGACTGAGGTATACATATGTGGCAGTAAGTAAGGTTATCTATAATACACTACTCTTATTAGATATAGATACCTTCACAGCTGATCTCAGTCAGTACACTAAGTCCCCTATAAATATTTATAACATCCCACTTTACCACATATATTGGGGGCTCGCTCTCGGGATTTTGAATCTTTCCCTATTAAAAATATTGGGGGTACTTCACTTCAGGGAATAATAAGAATTAAAAGGTATCCTTGGGTGAAAATAAATAAGGTTGAGCTCACAGTGCCTGTGTTGTACTAAGTTAATTAGTCATAGATAAAATTGTTTAGACATTTATCTGTTAGACAATGGCCGACCTGGCAAAATTTCGATCTGCTGCTGTACAGACTGCGAAAGAGTTAGGAATGGACGGGCAAATTATGATTTCTTATGTCACTGCTGAATGTGACAAATATATTGAACGGGAAGAAAGAAGATTAGAAAAAGAGGCCGAAAGAAAATTAGAGGCTGAGACTAAGAGGTTGCAGATTGAGGCTGAGGCTAAGAGGTTGCAGATTGAGGCTGAGGCTAAGAGGTTGCAGATTGAGGCTGAGGCTAAGAAATTGGAAGCAGAAGAAAGAAGATTGACTGCAGAAAGAGAAGACAAGAGATTAGCTGCAGAGAGGGAAGCAGAAAAGGAGGAGAAGAGATTGCAAAGGGAACATGAGTTACGACTAAGGGAGTTTGAGTTTCAAGGCCATGCTCCTGAAAAAGTTGCCAGTCCCTTTGCCTCTGATGCTACTGCTAGCCAGGGAGCCTCAACCTCAGCTATGAATTTTCATTTAGATCATTTTGTTGAGAAAGACGATGATATAGAGAGCTATCTAAATAGGTATGAACTATTAGCTACCACGTATGGGTTAGAGAGAGAAAGGTGGAGCTTAAAGTTATCTCAAGGACTTCGTGGGACAGCTTATGAAGTTTTTGCAAAAATGAGCAGAAGTGATCAGGAAAATTATGACATGCTAAAGCAGGCTCTTTTGTTAAGATATGAAAAGAATGCAGAATTTTATAGGAAAAAATTTAGGAATGCTAAACTACTGTCAGGTGAAACCTATCACCAGTTCTCTGCACGAATAGAGACATACTTGGAGAAATGGACTTCTCTGGGGAAAACCCAAGATCTTAAGGAAATGGTCCTTATAGAGCAATTAAGAGAGTCCATGGCTCCAGACCTGAGAAAGTTTCTCATGGAACAAGGTGCAGAGAGGCTGGGTGAGTTGCTAAATGTTGCTGAAAGGTATCAAGCAGCTCAAGCAGAGGTAACAGGTAATAAAAAGAAACAAGTGGATAACTTTAGGGCACCACAGAACTTTAATAAATTTGATCCTAGGGATCAAAACAAAGGTAAGCACCAGTTTGATAGGCCACGGTATGAAAATAAAAATAAAACCCCACAATTCGATGAAAGGAAATATGATGAAAGAAAATCTTTCAACCAAGGAAAAAGGTGGTGTAAGAATTGTAAGATGAACAATCATGACACTGACCGTTGCAGAAGGAAACCTGTGTATATGGCCACCCTTCAGGTCAGGTCGACCTCAAGAAAAGTGGAGGATATTATGTTAGATACCACTCCAGAAGAGATGAGGAAGGCACAGGCTGGGGATAAAACACTCAGGCCTTGTTTCAGGAAATTGTCAACTTGTCATACAACTCCAGGCAAGGGAGATTTTTACATGAAAAACAAGTTGATGTATAGGAAGACTGGAGCTAGATCCAAAGGTCAGGGACAGCTGGTACTTCCTAAAAGATATAGGGCAGACTTAATAAGGAGCCTACATGTGAAACCAGATGGGGACCATGAGAAGATAGGTACCATCATTCAAAAGGTGGCTCACCATTATTATTGGCCCAAAGCAAGATGGGACATTGAGAATTTTGTAGAAAGGTGTAGCATAGCACATGAGGGAACACCCACAAGTGGGAACATTGATCAGGACCTGGACACGCCACGGGGCAAAACTAGGCCTGAAAATACGAAGAAAAATAAATTTGATAAAGTGGACCAAAGGGAATGGGAAGCCCCTTTTCACGGACAAGCTTCACTTAACTGTTTTACAATGGCCACTATGCGGAGAGTGCAAAAAGATGTCTTACCCCAGGATAAGCCGAAAATCCCTCAATCGGACTTAAACAAACTGGAGGAAGAGGATGTAGAGAGGAAATCTCTCATCAAGAATTTTAAGTGGGGAGAAAGCCCCAAAAGAAAAATTGGTAGCGGTCGTTTTATGCATGATAATTCTGGGAAGAAAAATCATCACTATAGAGCTTCGAGTGGAAGAGACCATACCGGTGCATGGACAAATAGGTCCACAAATATAAAGGTCCATATGTAGCTTTGTTAAGAACGTGGACTGATGAAAAGGCAGAGGAAAACATTACATCTTCATACCAATATGTGAATGAGCTGACCACTCGTTTAAAAACTGGCTGGAAACTTGCCAATGAAAATTTGAAACAAGCCAGGAAGAAACATGCTGCCTATTATAACAGGAGGGCGAAAGACAGAGATTTGGCTGTGGGAGAGAAGGTACTGCTTCTTCTCCCCGGGAGTCAGAATAAGTTACAGATTGGATGGCAAGGTCCATATACAGTTTTAGAGAAGGTGTCTAGAACAAATTATAAGATAGATAAGAAGGGGAAAGAAAAAATCTATCATGTGAATCTCCTGAAGAAATATTTGGAAAGAGAACATCAGGAAGAGACACACTTGTTGACCTTGTCCATCACCATGGAGATGAAAAAGGAACCACTTTCATCATTTGAATATCCATTACACCCCTGTGAGACAGCAGCACAGGTGAAAATCGGTACACATTTAACAAAAACTCAGAAAGAGAGAGTGCAACAGGTTCTAAATAATCATGCAGAGGTGTTAACAGACCGACCAGGGCATACCAACCTATTGGAATATGATATGAAACTGATAGACCCCACACCTGTCTGTATGAAACCATATTCGATTCCGTTTGCTAAGGAGAAAGCTTTGAAGGAAGAGATAGACTATCTATTGAAGGAAGGAATTATTTCACACAGTGAATCCTCATATAGTTCCGGTGTTGTACTCTTAAGGAAGCCCTCTGGAGAACATAGACTCTGTATAGATTACAGGAGACTGAATGCTATTACAGAAGGACAGGTGGATCCATTGCCGGATACAAATCAGCTGTTTGCCAGACTAAATAAAGCTAAATATTTCTCAAAAGTGGATCTGAGTAAAGGATACTATCAGATTCCAGTAAAGCCTGAGGTTAGACCATACCTAGCTTTTAGTACCTCAGAAGGACACTATGAGTTTAATAGATTGCCATTTGGATTGAAGAATGCGCCTAGTGTCTTCTCTAGAATGATGAGAAAATTATTGGACCCTCTGAATAATCCATGTATAACAAATTTCATGGATGATATCCTTATAGCAACAGAAACATTTGAGGAACACATTGACTCTCTGAAGATGCTGTTTGATCGACTTAGGGAAGCAAATTTAACAGCCCGACCAACCAAATGTTGCGTTGGATGTAAAGAATTGGAATTTTTGGGACACACAGTTTATCAGGGAAACATGACCCCTGACCCAAAGAATTTAGAGAAACTAAAGAAAGCCCCGAGACCACAAACCAAGAAGGACGTGAGATCCTTTGTCTCATTAAGTGGTTTCTACCAGAAGTATATCAAAAACTTTAATTCCATATGTGCACCGTTAACTGATTTGACACGTAAAGGACATCCAGATCGCATTACATGGACACCACAATGTGAAATGGCTTACCAAGAATTGAAGGAAAAGCTCACAAGTAAACCTATTTTGAAATTACCTGACTGAAGTCAAGAATTCATAGTAAGGACGGATGCCAGTAATATTGGGTTGGGTGCAACTCTACTACAGAAATCAGATGCATTGGATGGGGAATTAAGCCCAGTGGCATATGCTAGCAGAAAATTGAATAAAGCTGAAATCAACTACTCAACTAGCGAAAAAGAATGTCTTGCAGTAATATGGGCAATAAAGAAATTCAATATTTATCTGTATGGGAAGGCATTTAAGTTGCAAACGGATCACAAACCTTTATCGTTTCTAGCCCAGGCTAGGCATGAGAACTCTAGGTTACTCCGATGGTCCTTACTTTTGGCTCCCTATAATTTTAGCATTGAGTATATATCTGGAAAAACAAATTTGGGAGCGGATTTTTTTAAGCCGCCATCCGTGTGATGAGAATCACCGTAAACCCCAGAAATAATAATAAATTTCTCTATGTGTATATAGAATAAAGGACTGACATATAATGTCTGTTTTAAGAGGGGAGATGTCGTGAATTATTCTAATCCCCATATATAAATTAAAACGTAAATGCAAAGCCTAACAAATAAATTTAATAAAAGGAAAGAAGAATGGTAGAGAACAGTGCTGTCACAATGACTTTACTCGAAATCCCCCTTGTTTTCTACTTCGTCTGAAAATTGTAACGCTTTCACGTTGATAGTAAAAGCCTACTGTATTATTACCCGCTTTCTTCAATGAAACGTGTACTGTATTTCTTGGAAAAACCTTGAGATACGCAAGCTGATCAATGACCTAAATTTAATATTTCATTCATTCCATTTTATACACGGCGTAACTAAAAGACAGATGGACTAAAGAATAGAGAGAAGGGAGAGGCAGAAAGCAGGGACACCTGCAACACTAAACACGCGTCGCGCGATACACAATTGCTGCCATCACGCGTGTAAGGCCACATGCACTAACTTTATTTCAAATCGACAGTGATAAAATTCATTACCCATACCAGAGTTAGGTTTTAAAATCCTGAAAAACGCTTATTGGGAATTATGACATTATACCGGTTTACGTTTGAAAACATGACAGTACCCAGACACCACATGGGGATTGAAGTGAACAGGAGGTGGTAGAAAATGCACATTTTGAACGCAGCCACCTAGCTCCCTTAGATTGAGATATTTGGATTCCTTAGGGTTTGCTGACAAAGAGTATGTAAAACGTTGCGCCAATAGTCTAGGAATTACCAAGTTATGGCCAAAATAAAATAGTGGGGGTGCCTGACAGCATGAAATCATTTCTGCTCATAAAATTTTTTTTATAACGTGTTTGAAAAAACATTACGTTACGGAAATAGCCTACCATGTTAACTCCTATTTGATTGGAGCGCAACAAATGAAAGACTAAACACGATTGGTCGGACTATAAATACTATCTTGTGTTGTCAGGGGAAACGTGAGAAAGGGGTACTTTTTTGAAAAAGATGTGTAGACATGGTTTAATTGGGTAGAGCTGCGAATATACTCAATTCAGAGCGTCTGTTCATTGCCACATCTTGTAATAAACCTACTAAGAAGCAGTGCGTTGAGCACCAGTGTATATTTTTTTATAAAATAAAGCCTGGGACATCGGCAGATCGGAGTTGTGCTATATTCATTGCCAGTCAACGAAACTGTTTATTATTATTTCCATGAATTGTGGTAAGCTTGAAATATTCAATATTTTTAAATGAAAATTGAATGTAAATTGATAAATTATGTCTGTATATATGTGTGGTTCAGTAGCGAACATGATGTAAAGCCTATAGTGCTCCAGCCTGAACAGAAGGTGTCGGAGGAAAGTAAAACTGCATGGAATGGCTAAACAGTACACTGACACCTAGATTATTAACTAGAAAGAAATAATGCTGGAATTGCAAAGGCGTAGTAACCATTAGGGAGGGAAATACTGGTATAAAGTATTTCAGATGAAGCTGACAGTTGGCCTAACGCTCTGAACTCAATGTTTGTGATGTATTGTGCTCAGTGTAGCAATGGAGTATAAATTAGTTCTGACGTAGAAGGTACAACCTTCTTGTTTCAGGGACCGTGGTCTTAAAGTTATTGAGCAGCACCTGGTCAGAGCTTTGCTGAAGCCAGAGGTGGACAGCATACTCCTTGGTCCATATAGCAACCAGTGGGGTGGCTCCAGAACTCATTACAGTAATCGAGCAGAGGAGTCTTTTACTGCAGTCATCACGCAAGATAAGAGAGTGTGGCCATGGAGCTCAACATTATGTACCCCCATCTTGAAATGACATTGTAAACTAAGATTAAGAGGGGAATTTAATTGTTTTAATACCAGGAACTGAGAACATCTCCAATACTAGTTCCAATAGAAACAAACTATTGAAGTCATGATGACAAATACCAACAGAGCTTGAACAAAACAAAACCAGTATTACCTCATATTACCACTACACAACTGACACACATAGGATACCATTAATAATATATGTCACTACAAGAATCATATTAATAAATTCTGTATATATAACTTGTAATTAAAATTGATTGTGATTCCTGGTTCCCTTTGTATTTGAATCAGGACACATATACATTCATGACAGCACTGAATACATATTGTTATTTGAAAAGTTATCAGTGACTCCTTTAAGATATCCTCTTAGAGTGTTATATGTATGTGAGTGTCACAGTGTTGTCAAGTGTGGTGGAATAAATTAAATTGTTTATCTGTCTGTTGTTGTTATGACTTACACTTCATCATACACATACCCTAGACATATAACGTAGTCATCACACTATTCCAGAATAATTCTGACTGAGGTATACATATGTGGCAGTAAGTAAGGTTATCTATAATACACTACTCTTATTAGATATAGATACCTTCACAGCTGATCTCAGTCAGTACACTAAGTCTCCTATAAATATTTATAACATCCCACTTTACCACAACATCCAAGTAGCGATAACCAGAATATGGAGATTATTCTTTCAATTGATAGTTCCCGAAACCAAGAGACTCCTCTTATAAATTATTTCTCGGACTATAATATAATACTTGCGTTTGGTATCTTAAGAAATACATGTGGCGACCTTCGTACAACCAAGCCACATAGAAGACTATCATATAACTTCAATTCGCATGGGAGCGAAATATATCACGTCTTGCTTAGACGGATTCATAAATACGAAAGGCCAAGATTGACCGTTGTAATCAATTAGCGCGACACCTCATTACGTCATCATTGCTTAGTAACCTCACCAAATTATCGCGTTCAATTATAAATACTAATTGTGCAAAACCTATCATGCTGACTTCAGATAGAAATGTTACCGCGTAAATTTAAACTGCTAACAGATCTAAGTGAGGCCAACATGTAACATACATAATAATCTTCTTTAACAAGTGGTCAGACTAAAGCAGGCATCCCCGTCCTCCAGGTTGTGGGTTTTAGCACATGGCCGACACCCCGTTTACGTTTAAAAAAAAATAATAATAACATTCGCGTTACGGAAACAGCAGCAGATGAATACGCTCTGCTGAGGAACGGACATGCGGAGTCTGAGACTCGTATCACTGTAAGTGGTAAAAGTAGGAAGCAAGCCACTGAGAAGAAAACGGATGTCCTGATCGCTAAACACGAAACTAGAATAGGATTTTGGAATGTAAGAACACAGAATGCTGGAGAGTAACAGAAAAGGAAATGCCCAAACTCTCATCTTTCTGGCCAACTATTATCACTAATTAAGACCGCTAACTCGGAGCCATCAAGACGATATACATATCATCATAGCGGGTAGACGCTGAGATTGGGTTGGCCACATTCTCAGAAGAGACATTGACACCATCACTAGAACAGAAGTGCCAGGTCATGGGCAAAATCTAGATCATGAAACTGTTATCAGAGTCCACTGGATTCCATTTCTGTTGACCGAGGTCGGTGTTGTCATACCCAATATATAGTAAATAGGAAGAGGAATGGTGACAAGAGCATACCTGTCGCACTCCCGTTCTTTTCCCAAAAAGTTCTATAAGTTGTCCTTCACGAATAATTCTGCATGTCATGTCTTCATAACATTTTTTTTACTAAGTTAACGATCTTTATCATTTTCCAAAGCGATTCTCTATCTACACTGTCTACTGAAGTTGGAAACTTTTTATTCAGCATAAAATACTATAGAGTGACACATACAGGTGTGATATGGAGCCAAATTCTTTCTTTCATTTAATTATCAAAATATATAGAGAAACATAACCCAAGCAACACCTGGATCCATGCATATACAGATGGATCAGCAACTAATGCAACAGAAGATGGGGGTGGAGGAGTCTTCCTGAGCTTAAACAATGGCACACAAAAAAAAGATAGCAGTCGCAACAGGGAAATTTTCAAGTATCTTCAGAGTAGAGGCAGAGGCCTTAAAAACTGCATCAGAAATTCTAATGACAGAAGAAAGCTCAGAGAGACCAGTAGCTATCTTCTCGGATGCACTGTCAGTGATTACAACGCTGAAAAGTCAAAGTAATGCTGAACTGGATGACCTAAGAGTAACACTTCACAGACTATGTCAGCAGTACAAAAGAGTCATGATACAGTGGATCTCTTCTCACTGCAACATCCCTGGAAATGAAGAGGCTGACAGATTGGCAAAGGAAGGGGGAAAACTTCTTCAACTTGACACAAATATAACCTATGAGGAGTCCAAGAGTTTTATCAAGCGTAGGTACAGGCACAAATGGGAAGAAGAGCATCCAGGCCACACAAAAAATGATCCGTATTACCAGCTCAGCAGAAGTGAACAAGTGGTAATCTTCAGACTTCGCACAGGTCATAACAGATTGAGATACCATCTATTCAACAAATTAAAGATAGGAACTACTGATGAGTGTGACTGGCACAGATAAAATGACTGCCGAACATCTGCTTCAAAGGTGCTCAACATATGAGGAACAGAGAAAACGCATACGGCCATCACCAGTACCATTCCTGGAGAAAATCTACGGAGATGTCGTCAGCCTCAGGCTGACCACTGCTTTCTTTAAACTTATTCAAGTTGACATCTGAGGGTGAACGAAGAAGAAGATTTTATTATCTCTTTCCAATTATTACGTCTGACCCACCGACAATATGTATACAGTCCATGCACAGCTCTTATGGACAAACAAAAAGATCATAACATTCGTTTTTTTTAAAAATTGAATGTAACATCTAAGGTTCAAAACACATTTCGTGAACACAAGCTTTTGTAACGAGCTCGTTGCATCAGAAATTTGGGTAAGTTAGCGCTAGATTTTAAACCTAGGAGGGCCACAATGTTGTAATAATAAATGTAGAAAATAACGATACATAAATATGACCCGATTAATAATATTATTAATAATATTAATTATAGCGTATGTGAATGAAAAGAACAAAGAATATAAATTCATAAAAAAATCATTTGTGATGTTTACATTTTCAGAAGTTTCATAAACCGTTAATATACAAAAAATCTGGGCAATGCAGATTACTTAAAGCTAGTAAATTGAAAAATCATAAATCCTAATATGATAAATAGAAATTTGATAAATGACTAGCATAGTATTGGCGGCTTCTACAGACGTGGAACTACTGTAGTCAAGAGAGAGAGAGAGAGAAGGGGTTTCCCTAATTACTTACAACGGATAGCCTGAAACCAGTCTACTGTGCAATAGCGAATGTCACGTGATGTCCCAAAAACTTGATAGCTAAAAGACATCTGAGTCTTTCATCAGATCAAGTCACCCATACTCACTTGCCCAGTCAGCCATAAGTACCAACCAGATAGTACTGAGGCGCAACAAAACCATTCATTATAGCCAGTTCTTAGAATTCTTTACAGGCCACAGTTATTTCATCACAAGAATGACTCATCCAAGGGTCTAGTAGTTTGCTCTATGCTGTGCTATGTGCGCATATCGTATTTTATCAGTCTGCGGGCAGTATAATTGCCAGTTCATCATCATCAACTGCCGCGTAATGATTTGCAAGACTAAGGACTTTCATTTCACTGATTGTGTTCTTTAAATATGATTCACGAAGTCCAGTCTCAACAGTCAAGTTAATTTTAGGCCATTAAATAGTTGATTAATTTTAAGTCATTATCTTTTAACATTAGTAATTTATTGTGTCACCAATATTATCTATTCTTCAATTGTTCACTTTCTTCGTGTAGGTAAATAAACACAAAATCTTATTTTATAACTTGTTTATATGATGTGAGTGTTTGATAGAATTATTGCTGTCTTTTTTAACACGAAATGGATGTTCTCGTATTATTCGGGACTCTGAGGGACTTTTCACCAGAATACCTTATGAAACCTTCTTCTTAGTGATGATTCACATTCTTTTTTTTTCTCACTCTGATTGTCCTAAGAGAGCCTTCATACTTTATGAGCCATTACCACAGAGGGCATAGGGGATTATATCCCACAATGGTTCTTCTATCCACCCTGCTCATTCTTCATAATCTCGACAACAAGGTGGTGCAACAATAGGTATGCTGGCATTTAAATTTATGTTTTCTTTCTTTGAAACAAAGTGTGTCGCATTGAGGTAGACCGGATTCAAGAATGTGTAAACAATGATGGCAAGGAAGGCAACCTAACATTATTCTCTTTGTAAGCAATGTAATTATAAAAAAGTTTAAAAATGTGTATACATACTTTTGCACCACCTTGTAATTTGTCGGATACTGGATAGAAAGGAAAATGCTCAGGCAGATACACTTTAACTAACCAAACAGGAAGTTGTCACGAATAAAATGGCAGCATGTAAACAACTTATGACAAAAACAAATAGAGAATGTCTGTAAGTGACCCGAATTTCCGGACACACAAATAATATAATTTATCAAGCTGAAATAAAATTTATAACGCGGAAAATATACGTTTAAAAATCCGGTGTTTTTTCAGTTCATTATTGCCGGGAGAGAAATTAAAACTACTGTAATGTCTCGATTAGCATCTAGAAAAGTTGATACAAAATAGAGCATGAAATTCGCTCTTAGGTGATTAATCATTCATAAGTGTTTAAGTTCCCAGGGAACGTAGGCATTCAGCACGTTCACATCATGCCATTCTGTCCTGTACCATCCGTTCAATGTCTTTCCTTGGTTTAAAAACATGCTGTTTAAATCTGTCTACAGTTCTCTCTGTTGTCCGTGTTTTGTGGCTTCCCTCTGTTTCTCTTACCCTGGGGATTTTTGAAACAAGGATTGCCTTTTAATGTGTGTGTAATATTTATTTACTGCTTACAGGCCTCAGGTTTCCCTTCTTTATTTGTTTAAAACGTTTATACAATACCAAAACCTACCCTCTGTCCTGTACTTACTGTTCTTAGTCTTCTATCATTTACTAGACACAGTATTACGGTCTTTGTTTTGTGTAATCTATACTGTATAATAGGAGAACAACAGAAGTGATTGCGTCACTAATAGGCTGGATTGCCCTAGGTAAATTTCCTTTATTATGTGTTGCTGGTCACACTAATAAACCCTGTCATCGAAGCATCATTTTTTGTGGTGCTTAGCTGGCAGGGAGGGTAGTGTGATTCGCTTCCATAGCTAGGAGGGGGTGCCGCACGGAAGGTCCTGAGTTCGATTCCCCGGTAAGCCATTCACGTCTGTTGTTTTTCTGTTGTCTAGTTTTCTACTTCTTTATTATTCACGAGGGCCAGAATACATACCTTTATGTGTGTGTGTCGTAGATTTTAGATAGGAGTATTAAGACTTGGGTTAGGTCCCTTCTGAATAGGTTGGAATGAGTGATAGATACAGTGAGAGCTGGTGAAAAGCAATAGAATTTCCCACACGTGAGATGATAGAATGTGATATAGAGGCTGTCTTTGAGAATCGAGATAATCTTCTCTCTCTCACCTATCTTCTACGACCGCTTTTAAAGGCGTCAGACAGTCTAAACACAGATATATATATATGTTAATATATCTCTAATGAAGACCAAAGCTGCGGTATATAATGCCTGCGTCACCAGCACACTCCTATATGGCAGCGAGACCTGGACGACCTATGCTAAGCAAGAAAGAAGGCTCAATACCTTCCATTTGCGGTGTCTACGCCGCATCCTCGGCATCTCGTGGAAAGATAAAGTGACAAATGTCGAGGTGTTGTCACGTGCTGGCCTTCAAAGTTTGTATACGCTGCTTAGACAGCGCAGACTTCGCTGGCTTGGCCATGTTCGCCGCATGGAAGATGGTCGCATCCCAAAAGATATCTTCTACGGACAATTAGCAGATGGCAAGAGAACAGTTGGGCGACCACAGCTGAGGTTCAAAGATGTGTGCAAGAGAGATATGAGGGCACTGGACATGGATCCAGCAACATGGGAGGATGAAGCTGCCGATCGTACAAAGTGGCGATGCTATTTACGGCACCACCTCAGATTGGGCGAAGAGAGGCTCACACAAGAAGCAGAGGTGAGGAGAAAACGTCGAAAGGAGCACCAGGAAAATAAGCAGTTGAGGGCTGTCACCTCAGGGGCGCATTCCCATAGTCAGTTATGACTGAAGGGGCTATTATTATAATATATCTCTATCTACTCACGGGCACGCACATACACGTGACGACAGTTAAACACACAGACGTGGGAATCTATAACAATGAATTTATATGTATTATTGAACGAGCTGGCTGTGGTGAAGTGGGATGTTATAAATATTTATAGGGGACTTAGTGTACTGACTGAGATCAGCTGTGAAGGTATCTATATCTAATAAGAGTAGTGTATTATAGATAACCTTACTTGCTGCCACATATATATATATCTCAGTCAGAATTATTCTGGAATAGTGTGATGACTACGTTATATGTCTAGGGTATGTGTATGATGAAGTGTAAGTCAAAACAACAACAGACAGATAAACAATTTAATTTATTCCACTACACTTGACAACACTGTGACACTCACATACATAAAATACTCTACAAGGATATCTTAAAGGAGTCACTGATAACTTTTCAAATAATAATATGTATTCATTGCTGTCATGAATGAATATGTGTCCTGATTCAAATACAAAGGGAACCAGGAATCACAATCAATTTTAATTACAAGTTATAAGTACAGAATTTATCAATATGAATATTGTAGTGACATATATTATTAAAAGTATCCTATGTGTGTCAGTTGTGTAGTAGTAATATGAGGTAATACTGGTTTTGTTTTGTTCAAGCTCTGTTGGTATTTGTCATCATGACTTCAATAGTTTGTCTTTATTGGAACTAGTATTGGAGATGTTCTCAGTTCCTGATATTAAAACAATTTAATTCCCCTCTTAATGTTATTTTTACAATGTCATTTTAAGATGGGGGTACATAATGTTGAGCTCAGCTGTCCACATCAGCTTATCTTGCGTGATGGCGGCAGGAAGAGACTTCTCTGCTCGATTTCTCCCCTGGGCTCTGGAGACACCTCACTGATAGCTAAATGGACCAAGGAGTATGCTGTCCGACTCTGGATTCAGCAAGGCTCTGACCAGGTGCTGCTCAATAACGTCAAGACCACGGTCCCACAATTTATGGAAATAAACACAGATACGTTGACTAGCAATGAATTCTGGCACAAATACTGGCACAAATTCCCATCTGCTTATGTTCCAGGCTTTTATTTAGCAAAAATATGAGCTGGCTTCAACGCACTGTTGCTTTATCAAGCTTATTTGAACTAGTGGTCTCGAACTAACGCTCCTAAGTGATTATATCAGCGAGTCTGGCCAATGGAGCCACGTTTCGACAAGTGTTTGAAAAAATTTTACCTTCCTACGTCTCCCCTAACAACCAAGGATAGCATTTATAGTCCGACTAATCGTGTGTAGCCTTACATATCATTCCAGCCAATCAGTTCAAATGTAACTTGTGGCCCATTTCCCGTACAATGGTGGTTTAAAAAATCTACCACTGAGCGATTCTGATTTTGGGTGTTGTCTGACAGCACCATCATTTTATTTTGGCTATAACTTGTTAATTCCTAGACTATTTGCGTAACGTTTTACATATTCTTTGTCATCAAGCCCTAAGGAACCCAAATATACAAATTTAAAAGAGCTAAGTGGCTGCGTTCAAAATATGCAATTTCTTCTACCTCCTGTTTCGAAGATGTGCTGTCTGGGTACTGTAATGTTTTCAAACGTAAACCCATCTATTGTTATCTTTCCTAATAAGAGTTTTTCAGGATTTAAAAACCTAACTCTGGGAAGGGTAGTGAATTTTATCACTGTCCGTCTGAAAAAAAGTTAGTGCATGTGGCCTTACACGCGTGATAGTAGTAATTGTGTATCGCGCGACGCGTGTTGCATGCGTTCCTGATTTTCAGCCCTCCCTCTCTCTTTCTATTTGAGTCCATCTGTTTGTTCGTTTTGGGTAACGTAGTATAATTAATGTTAGGATTAATTTAGGTCATTACGCATTGTGCCTCTCAATGTTTTTCTCAGAAATGCAATACCCGTTTTAATGTGTTGTGGAAACGCTTGTATTTATGCAGTGGCTTATATTTAACGTGGAAACGTTACAATTTGCAGACGAAGCATAAAACAAAGGGGATTTCGAGTACATTCTTTGTGACAGCACTGTTATTTTACCATTGCTCTTTTCTTTATTAGACTTTATTTGTTAGGCTTTATATTTACCTGATAATTTATATATGTGGATTAGAATATTTCACGACACCTTCCCTCTTAAAACAGACATCCCATGTCAGTCCTTTATTCTATATACACATAGATAAATGTAAGTCAACTTGACTTTACTCTGCTGTGGTGCTATCATGGTTTTATGTAGTTGGGTCCATTCAGAGTAGGCACTACTCATGAAATCTGCCTCAGACTTCTACAACCAATAATATATTTCGGTTATGTTACTGAACAGCCGCAAGTGTGAGTGCTTGTCTTAATGCTGCTTCGCAACCCGTATTCACCATTTCTCTTCTCTGAGTCTGCGCAATGACATGTCCAGAGAACATTATATTTCCCTCAAAATGTACGTTATGAGGAGATAACATATACCTGGTGATAGCAGAGTTTTCGTAGTGGATCCCATAATCTTCTTATTATCCTGTATGAAACATTCGGAATATCCTCAATCAAAGAGGCAACTCAGGGATTCATTACGTTCCTCCGAAATGTTTACATCCAACAATTTTCTCATCATTCTAGAGAAGACACTAGGCGCATTCTTCAATCCAAATGGCAATCTATTAAACTCATAGTGTCCTTCTGAGGTACTAAAAGCTAGGTATGGTCTAACCTCAGGCTTTACTGGAATCTGATAGTATCCTTTACTCAGATCCACTTTTGAGAAATATTTAGCTTTATTTAGTCTGGCAAACAGCTGATTTGTATCCGGCAATGGATCCACCTGTCCTTCTGTAATAGCATTCAGTCTCCTGTAATCTATACAGAGTCTATGTTCTCCAGAGGGCTTCCTTAAGAGTACAACACCGGAACTATACGAAGATTCACTGTGCGAAATAATTCCTTCCTTCAACAGATAGTCTATCTCTTCCTTCAAAGCTTTCTCCTTAGCAAACGGAATCGAATATGGTTTCATACAGACAGGTGTGGGTCTATCAGTTTCATATCATATTCCAATGGGTTTGTATGCCCTGGTCGGTCTGTTAACACCTCTGCATGATTATTTAGAACCTGTTGCACTCTCTCTTTCTGAGTTTTCGTTAAATGTGTACTGATTTTCACCTGTGCTGCTGTCTCACAGGGGTGTAATGGATATTCAAATGATGAAAGTGGTTCCTTTTTCATCTCCATGGCGATGGACAAGGTCAACAAGTGTGTCTCCTCCTGATGTTCTCTTTCCAAATATTTCTTCAGGAGATTCACATGATAGATTTTTTCTTTCCCCTTCTTATCTATCTTATAATTTGTTCTAGATACCTTCTCTAAAACTGTATATGGACCCTGCCATCCAATTTGTAACTTATTCTGACTCCCGGGCAAAAGAAGCAGTACTTTCTCTCCCACAGCCAAATTTCTGTCTTTCGCCTTCCTGTTATAATAGGCAGCATGTTTCTTCCTGGCTTGTTTTCAAATTTTCATTGGCAAGTTTCCAGCCAGTTTTTTAAACGAGTGGTCAGCTCATTCACATATTGGTATGAAGATGTAATGTTTTCCTCTGCCTTTTCATCAGTCCACGTTCTTAACAAAGCTACATATGGACCTTTAATTTTGTGGACCTATTTGTCCATGCACCGGTATGGTCTCTTCCACTCGAAGCTTTATAGTGATGATTTTCCTTCCCAGAATTTTCATGCATAAAACGACCGCTACCAATTCTTTTCTTGGGGCTTTCTCCCCACTTAAAATTCTTGATGAGAGATTTCCTCTCTACATCCTCTTCCTCCAGTTTGTTTAAGTCCGATTGAGGGATTTTCGGCTTATCCTGGGGTAAGACATCTTTTTGCACTCTCCGCATAGTGGCCATTGTAAAACAGTTAAGTGAAGCTTGTCCGTGAAAAGGGGCTTCCCATTCCATTTGGTCCACTTTATCAAATCTATTTTTCTTTTTATTATCAGGCCTAATTTTGCCCCGTGGCGTGTCCAGGTCCTGTTCAATGTTCCCACTTGTGGGTGTTCCCTCATGTGCTATGCTACACCTTTCTACAAAAGTCTCATGTCCCATCTTGCTTTGGGCCAATAATAATTGTGAGCCACCTTTTGAATGATGGTACCTATCTTCTCATGGTCCCCATCTGGTTTCACATGTAGGCTCCTTATTAATTCTGCCCTATATCTTTTAGGAAGTACCAGCTGTCCCTGACCTTTGGATCTAGCTCCAGTCTTCCTATACATCAACTTGTTTTTCATGTAAAAATCTCCCTTGCCTGGAGTTGTATGACAAGTTGACAATTTTCTGAAACAAGGCTTGAGTGTTTTATCCCCAGCCTGTGCCTTCCTCATCTCTTCTGGAGTGGTATCTAACATAATATCCTCCTCCTGTCTTGAGGTCGACCTGACCTGAAGGGTTGCCATATACACAGGTTTCCTTCTGCAACGGTCAGTGTCATGATTGTCCATCTGACAATTCTTACACCACCTTTTTCCTTGGTTGAAAGATTTTCTTTCATCATATTTCCTTTCATCGAATTGTGGGAATTTATTTTTATTTTCATACCGTGGCCTATCAAACTGGTGCTTACCTTTGTTTTGATCCCTAGGATCAAATTTATTAAAGTTCTGTGGTGCCCTAAAGTTATCCACTTGTTTCTTTTTATTACCTGTTACCTCTGCTTGAGCTGCTTGATACCTTTCAGCAACATTTAGCAAATCACCCAGCCTCTCTGCACCTTGTTCCATGAGAAACTTTCTCAGGTCTGGAGCCATGGACTCTCTTAATTGCTCTATAAGGACCATTTCCTTAAGATCTTGGGTTTTCCCCAGAGAAGTCCATTTCTCCAAGTATGTCTCTATTCGTGCAGAGCACTGGTGATAGGTTTCACCTGACAGTAGTTTAGCATTCCTAAATTTTTTCCTATAAAATTCTGCATTCTTTTCATATCTTAACAAAAGAGCCTGCTTTAGCATGTCATAATTTTCCTGATCACCTCTGCTCATTTTTGCAAAAACTTCATAAGCTGCCCCACGAAGTCCCCTGAGATAACTTTAAGCTCCACCTTTCTCTCTCTAACCCATACGTGGTAGCTAATAGTTCATACCTATTTAGGTAGCTCTCTATATCATCGTCTTTCTCAACAAAATGATCTAAATGAAAATTCATAGCTGAGGTTGAGGCTCCTTGGCTAGCAGTGGCATCAGAGGCAAAGGGACTGGCACCATTTTCACGAGCATGGCCTTGAAACTCAAACTCCCTTCGTCGTAACTCATGTTCCCTTTGTAATCTTTTATCTTCTGCTTCCCTTTCTGCAGCTAATTTCTTCTCTTCCCTTTCTGCAGCTAATTTCTTCTCTTCCCTTTCTGCAGTCAATCTTCTTTCTTCTGCTTCCCTTTCTGCAGTCAATCTTTTGTCTTCTCTTTCTGCTTCCAATTTCTTAGCCTCAGCCTCAGCCTGCAACCTCTTAGTCTCAGCCTCAGCCTCAAATTGTAACTTCTTAATTTCCCTTTCAGCCTCTAACTTTCTTTCGGCTTCAAACCTTCTTTCTTCGCGTTCAATAAATTTGTCACATTCCGTAGTGACATAGGCAACCATAACTTGCCCATCTAATCCTAACTCTTTTGCAGTCTGAACAGCAGCAGATCGAAATTTGGCCAGGTCCGCCATTGTCTATCAGGTAATTTATACAATGTCTAACCAACAATTCAATCTCTAAATATATATCTAATGGACAACACAGGCACCGAGAGCTCAACCTTATTTAATTCCACCCAAGGATACCTTTTTAATTCTTATATTCCCTGAAGTGAATTACCCCCAATATTTTTAATAGGTAAAGATTCAAAATCCCAAGAGCGAGACCCCAATATATGTGGTGAAGTGGGATGTTATAAATATTTATAGGGGACTTAGTGTACTGACTGAGATCAGCTGTGAAGGTATATATATCTAATAAGAGTAGTGTATTATATATAACCTTACTTGCTGCCACATATGTATACCTCAGTCAGAATTATTCTGGAATAGTGTGATGACTACGTTATATGTCTAGGGTATGTGTATGATGAAGTGTAAGTCATAACAACAACAGACAGATAAACAATTTAATTTATTCCACTACACTTGACAACACTGTGACACTCACATACATAAAACACTCTACAAGGATATCTTAAAGGAGTCACTGATAACTTTTCAAATAACAATATGTATTCATTGCTGTCATGAATGAATATGTGTCCTGATTCAAATACAAAGGGAACCAGGAATCACAATCAATTTTAATTACAAGTTATAAGTACAGAATTTATCAATATGAATATTGTAGTGACATATATTATTAAAAGTATCCTATGTGTGTCAGTTGTGTAGTAGTAATATGAGGTAATACTGGTTTTGTTTTGTTCAAGCTCTGTTGGTATTTGTCATCATGACTTCAATAGTTTGTCTTTATTGGAACTAGTATTGGAGATGTTCTCAGTTCCTGATATTAAAACAATTAAATTCCCCTCTTAATGTTATTTTTACAATGTCATTTTAAGATGGGGGTACATAATGTTGAGCTCAGCTGTCCACATCAGCTTATCTTGCGTGATGGCGGCAGGAAGAGACTCCTCTGCTCGATTTCTCCCCTGGGCTCTGGAGACACCTCACTGATAGCTAAATGGACCAAGGAGTATGCTGTCCGACTCTGGATTCAGCAAGGCTCTGACCAGGTGCTGCTCAATAACGTCAAGACCACGGTCCCACAATTTCATGGAAATAAACACAGATACGTTGACTAGCAATGAATTCTGGCACAAATACTGGCACAAATTCCCATCTGCTTATGTTCCAGGCTTTTATTTAGCAAAAATATGAGCTGGCTTCAACGCACTGTTGCTTTATCAAGCTTATTTGAACTAGTGGTCTCGAACTAACGCTCCTAAGTGATTATATCAGCGAGTCTGGCCAATGGAGCCACGTTTCGACAAGTGTTTGAAAAAAATTTTACCTTCCTACGTCTCCCCTAACAACCAAGGATAGCATTTATAGTCCGACTAATCGTGTTTAGCCTTACATATCATTCCAGCCAATCAGTTCAAATGTAACTTGTGGCCCATTTCCCGTACAATGGTGGTTTAAAAAATCTACCACTGAGCGATTCTGATTTTGGGTGTTGTCTGACAGCACCATCATTTTATTTTGGCTATAACTTGTTAATTCCTAGACTATTTGCGTAACGTTTTACATATTCTTTGTCAGCAAGCCCTAAGGAACCCAAATATACAAATTTAAAAGAGCTAAGTGGCTGCGTTCAAAATATGCAATTTCTTCTACCTCCTGTTTCGAAGATGTGCTGTCTGGGTACTGTAATGTTTTCAAACGTAAACCCATCTATTGTTATCTTTCCTAATAAGAGTTTTTCAGGATTTAAAAACCTAACTCTGGGAAGGGTAGTGAATTTTATCACTGTCCGTCTGAAAAAAAGTTAGTGCATGTGGCCTTACACGCGTGATAGTAGTAATTGTGTATCGCGCGACGCGTGTTGCATGCGTTCCTGATTTTCAGCCCTCCCTCTCTCTTTCTATTTGAGTCCATCTGTTCGTTCGTTTTGGGTAACGTAGTATAATTAATGTTAGGATTAATTTAGGTCATTACGCATTGTGCCTCTCAATGTTTTTCTCAGAAATGCAATACCCGTTTTAATGTGTTGTGGAAACGCTTGTATTTATGCAGTGGCTTATATTTAACGTGGAAACGTTACAATTTGCAGACGAAGCATAAAACAAAGGGGATTTCGAGTACATTCTTTGTGACAGCACTGTTATTTTACCATTGCTCTTTTCTTTATTAGACTTTATTTGTTAGGCTTTATATTTACCTGATAATTTATATATGTGGATTAGAATATTTCACGACACTGACCAACGCACTGATTTAGTTCAAGAGAGATTTTTATTATTATCATCTAAAAAAATCTTCTCACAACACCAAAAATTACATCAAGGAAAAAATATACAAATAGTCATAGAATTCAAGAAAAATGCTACAAGGATGATAGCCCGTTAGAATCTTACTCTAGGTTTAGCCCACAGCCCCGTTAAGAGAACAGATGATGGCTCAAAGAGTTATAGATACATAGGGTTGAGTCTAAGAGGTTTCTTTCTTTCTCGTAAATGTATGAACAGAGTTGGATAATCTGATTTAGCCTAAGAAAAAAGAAACTCTAGCATTTGTAACAAATTCTGCAGATTTAAACATTTAAGACAGCAAATGGGTGAAAATAATACCCCGGTAAAATAACACTCTGACCTGTGTTCTCTCATTCATTCAGCCATGGCCTTTCTCACACATATATACTCACAACTTTGCTCGCTGCCTCTGGGAACATAATAATTCTAGGACCTTCACACAGACCCGAAAATGCAGTCATCGACCAAGAAATCCCCAGTTCCAAAAGACGTACTAAACTCTCAGGGAACGATTCCTTGGGTGTTCTAATTTTTCGAATGTCTGATTAAGTCACATAAAATATTGTCCAGGCACGAAAGTTAGCAGAGCACAATGTCATTAGCTTTGGATTCTAGGATTTAAGGAATGTCAGATCGGTGTCTTCTTTCAGGCAGGTACTATATTTGGTTACCACAATACTAGTCACAATCTCTGTCGGAATGTTAAATGTTTTTTTTCTTGTAATATTTTCGCCGCCAGGCAGCATGTACATTTAAATTTGTGGAGCAATATGAACTGGCTCAAAAGCCCAATATATATTTCTAGTCTTTAGAAACCGTTAGTGGGATTGCTATTACTGTCTCTCTCTGATGGCTTATGCACTGTCAGACCCGTGTTACTTGAAACAAAAAAAACCCACGGGGTTAAAGATAGGAAATGTCTATGCTTCTCACAAATATGTCTCTCAGGCTACTAAACGCTGGCAAGTTGGGTACCACCGTTTCACTCAAAACACAGCACTACAGGATATCGCACAATTAAGAATTTTTACGCTTATATTTATGGAAGTCTAGAAGTTCGACAAATTGTCGCAACAAACTAAGAAACTTCGCTTATACAGCTCTACTCTTCGCGAACCACCTGTCTACTGCGATTTATTGAGAAGAATGAAAATAAAGTTTCAAACTAGGTTAATATTTTAAAATCAGACAAAGGATGAACTATTTCCCCCGCCCCGATCTCTCCCCCTTCTCATAACAGCTACGTTACACTTAAAAGCATGTCGTAACTGTCACCGGTGCGATTTCGCACCTTCGTTAACAAACTGACCGAGATGTACGCGTGTCAGCTTCAATTCCCAGACAGCCTGTCTGCGGTGCGGAACGATTTTTCACGCCACGCCAGGTTTTTCTAACGAAACCCTCATGCGTTTCTGCAAACTGTAAACAGCTGTCTCGTTCCTGCACTGTGAGGATGCCGGGTTTGACACCTCACGCGAGTGTCAGGTGAAAAATGGTAGACCGAAAGTCTGCTCTAGTCTGGGTATGAAACATAATCACACCTTTCGTCTACTGACATCTATGTAATCGAGTTTCTAGTCAGTATGAGAAAGAAAAACGATGATGGGAAAGAAATATATTTTTCGCAACGAGTGATGCGAAAAATTTCAGGAAAAACAAGTACGGAAAGATAATAAAATAAAAGGATGCGGGTGAGAGAATAGGAAGAAGATGTAGGCAATTTAATGATCAAAACCCACGTGACAGGACGTCCCCCCTTAAGATATGGAAGCACTCCATGTCTACGTTATGGAATTAAATTTCCTATAACCGTAGCTTCGGGGTGTCTGTCTTCTTCCTTCTCATCTTCCCCCTCCATCTCTCTCCAATTCCTACTCAAGTCTACTCCCCAAAGTTTCCTTCCTCTGGAATGTCTCCCATGCGCGCTTGAAAGAGCGTCGCCGCTTCTGACATTTTTGAAAGATTTCCTGTGATAGCGGTGGAATATCCCTGCCACTATCGTCATCTTCGTCAGCTCTGGCGATCGTCAGGAGATGGTCGGAGGTTGGCACTGGTCTTTCCAAGTATCTCTTTAACAGATTTAAATGGAAAACCTTCTCCTTTCCTTGAATAGAGATCTGGTAGTTAGCCTTAGAAATCTTTTTCAGGACGGTAAACGGCCCTTGCCATCCGATCTTCAGTTGGTTGTTCTCGGTAGGGAGTAACACCAAAACTTTCTCTCCTGCTTCCAGTTCTCTTTCTTTCGCGACTTTCCTGTATCGGTTAGCGTGCTTTGTGCGAGCTCGCTTAAAGTTAGTCGTTGCTAGGTCCCACCCTAGTTTCAACCTTTCCTTTAAAACCGACACATATTTACTGGCTGAGACAACTGTCTCATCAGCCTTCTCGTCTGTCAGAGACTGAAGTAAGGCTTCAAGCGGGCCCTTAATGGGTCTGCCGAATAAGAGTGTAGCTGGCGGAAATCCTGTGGAAGTATGAGGAGATTCTCTCTAGCCAAATAAAGCTCCAGGAATACAAAGATCCCAATCTTCAGGTTTCACTTGTGCCAGTTTACTTAACATCATGTTGAGGTTTCCATTAGCACGTTCCACGAGCCCATTTCCGGCCGGAGTATATGGCTTAGTGTGGATGTGTTGGGTCCTCAAGATCTTCACGATCTCATCCATCAACAGGTTTCGGTATGGGGATCCGTTATCCGTCAACACTTGTTGAGGGAATCCCAACCGAGTGAAAATCTGCACGAGGGCTTCTGCGACATGCTTGGCATCTGCGCATGTTAGCGGGATAGCTTCTGCCCATAAAGTGCATGTATCGACTAAGGTCAGGATAAACCTGTTCCTTGTTTTAGTCCTTTCTAAGGGTCCTAAAATGTCGATCACAACCCGTTCGAATGGTGTTCCCACTATTGGCATTTCACCCATGTGGACTGGGGGTGTCCGTTGCTTGGGTGGTACACGTTGGCACTGGGCACAGGATTTGACGTACATGATAATATCAGTGTTTACTCCTGGCCACCAATAATGAGTGGTTATACGTTGGTTTGTGGCGTTCTGTCCCATGTGTGCGCTGAAGGGAAGAGAGTGCCCCATTTCTAGGATTTGGCTTCTGTACTGTTTCGGTACAAGGAGCTGGTTGTAACCTTGGTCAGGCTTGCCCGTTCTCCGATAAAGTACGCCATCCTTAGAAAAAATGTCCCCGTGCTGTCTGGGTTCCTTAGCCATGGGCAGTTTCCTAAAGCAGGGTGCCAAAGTAGGGTCCTTGTATTGCGCTTCTTTAAGTTCCATGGGTAACAAATTCGGCGCAGGCTCCCGTTCCTTCTTGGTTTGCCCTCTTGTAGTTACTGCTGCCACAATCGGCTCTTCCGGTTTCCCAATACACACGTATCTCCCGCCAAGTATGACTGGGTAGATGGGATCATCCATAACAGCCGCTTTGATCACACCTCTGACAAAATCAGAGTGGATCTCCACCAATGCGATGGGAAGCGCTGTAGGTGCATCACTCTTACGAACTCCACAAAGTTGGACGGTCTCTGCTGTCTCTTGACCGGGTTTGACCAGGTTTCTGGCAACAATGCAATCGTAAGAAAGCCCCGTGTCAAATAAGCACGAAGTTTGAGAACCGTTAAAAATAACCGTACCTCGCGTTGAGGGACTATCCCCAACAGGTTGGGAATCACTGTCAATAATTCCGCCTTGCGAGACTGTCAATAAGCATCCTATGCGTTTCGGCTCGGTATGCTCGGTCTGATCATATGTCCCGTGTTCAGGGGTTCTCCCTTTGCCACCTTGACCTTTCTGGCTGCGCTGCCACGTAGGGCGGTCGGGTTGATCAGACTGTTTGGGGTGGTTGGGGTACTTGTTTTTGTAGAACTTGGATTTTTCAGGAGGGGGGTTTTGAGGTCCAGTTTCTCTGTGGTTATTTTGGTTAGAAGCCTGAGAAGATTGCTCTAGGTTATGTTTTCGAAAATGCTGCTTCGTCGGTTTCCGTTTTGTGGCCGGTAGTTCAGCCAGCGCATTTTGGTAACGCTCAGACTTTTCCAAAATGTCTTCAAGTTTTTCTGCCCCCTGCTCAGCGAGAAATCTCTGGGTATCAGCAGACAATGTGTTCTTTATTTGTTCTGTTAAAACAAATTCCTCAAGACCTTCGTAGGTAGAGGGGAGCTGTGAAAGCTCAAGGCACTTTGTTAGATATCCCTTTAGACGAGACGAGAACTGCTGAAAAGTTTCAGAATTCTCTTTTCGGCTGTTGCGAAACAGTTGCAAAAATTTGCGAGCGTTCATTTCAAAGCGCTCCAGTAACGCTTTCTTCAACAGATCATAGTTGTCTTGTTGGCTGCTTTCCAGTTTGGCGTAAACATCATACGCAGAACTTTTCAAAGCCTGGGAAAGCTTCATGTTCCAACGCGACCTCTCTAAACCGTACAGAGTTGCAATTTTCTCAAATTTTTCTAACCATGTGTCAATCTTCTCATTTGGACAAGGGAAAGATTCTAGCGGAAAAGACATAGCAGTGAGGTGAAGAGATTGACTGTTAGAAGGATCAGTTAAGGAAGAATGAGGAGAAGACTCTCCATTGCTGGAGGTAGAGGCAGCACCACGACTTTGAAGTTCTAGAGCTTTAAGAGCCAACTCATGTTGTCTCTCCTTCTCTCTTTCCTCTCTCTCCTCCCTCTCCTTCTCATGCTATCTCTCCTTCTCTTTCTCCTCACGCTGTCTCTCCTTCTCTCTTTCCTCATGCTGCATCCTGCGAATTTCCATTTCCTCGTCCATCTTCTTCTGCTGTAAAACTTCGGCTGCTTTTCTCTCCGCGTCATATCTCTCGAGTTCGTCTCTGACAAATGCTTTCGCTTCCTCTCCTTCCAGTCCCTCCTCTCTCGCTTCGTCCCTGAGGAGTTGTCTAAGCTTTGCCCTCTCGGCCATATTATGTCAGTGACTGAGACTAGTGGAGAAAGAAAATAGGAAAAAGGATACACTGGTTCCTACCACTTACGAGAAAAAAATTACCAAAGAAATCAAAAGATGATATATTTAACCCTGGGATACCTCCTCCAAAATAAAAATCTAACTATCGCTGCTATTAATCGGCAATAAAGCACCTAATGCAAAACACGACTACGCCAACTAAATGGTAGTTAAGATTACTTCTGAAAAATAAGTTGCTACAGTGGAAACAAAATAATTATTGTAAAAATTAAAGAGAAAAATAATCCCTTAATTTTAATCCACTATCAAGTTTACCCCTGAAGACAGTTAGGGTGAGGGAGGCAATTAATCTGGACAAATAGTCCGAAACGCACTCCTTAACTTTAGTTCAAACACCTTCCTGCTTCAGAACCCTTGTGAATGCTATACACTCACAAAACTTACCAGCGTTTAGTATTACAAAATCATTAATTAACATGTATTCCGACAAAATCAACCTGTAAACCAAATGTATAATGCTTCTTAATGCTGTGAAAAAAAAAAACTTATCAGTTTGTGTGGTCAGCACGCCCGTAAACAGATCGTTAGTCTAGGGGATAAATTATTTAAAGATATAACAACTCACAAGACATCACACTCTTACTCTATTTCAGAATAAAGAATCTTAAGTTAAAAATCCAGATAGACGAGTCCACATTTGTCGTACTCGTCTTCCTATTCTAAGTTCAAAGACCGGAAACGAGCAACCATTTGTCGTATCGTCTCATGATTTTGGGTTCAATTCCCGGTAACGAGCGACCATTTGTCGTAGATTTTAGATAGGAGTATTAAGACTTGGGTTAGGTCCCTTCTGAATAGGTTGGAATGAGTGATAGATACAGTGAGAGCTGGTGAAAAGCAATAGAATTTCCCACACGTGAGATGATAGAATGTGATATAGAGGCTGTCTTTGAGAATCGAGATAATCTTCTCTCTCTCACCTATCTTCTACGACCGCTTTTAAAGGCGTCAGACAGTCTAAACACAGATATATATATATATGTTAATATATCTCTATCTACTCACGGGCACGCACATACACGTGACGACAGTTAAACACACAGACGTGGAAATCTATAACAATGAATTTATATGTATTATTGAACGAGCTGACCAACGCACTGATTTAGTTCAAGAGAGATTTTTATTATTATCATCTAAAAAAAAATCTTCTCACAACACCAAAAATTACATCAAGGAAAAACATATACAAATAGTCATAGAATTCAAGAAAAATGCTACAAGGATGATAGCCCGTTAGAATCTTACTCTAGGTTTAGCCCACAGCCCCGTTAAGAGAACAGATGATGGCTCAAAGAGTTATAGATACATAGGGTTGAGTCTAAGAGGTTTCTTTCTTTCTCGTAAATGTATGAACAGAGTTGGATAATCTGATTTAGCCTAAGAAAAAAGAAACTCTAGCATTTGTAACAAATTCTGCAGATTTAAACATTTAAGACAGCAAATGGGTGAAAATAATACCCCGGTAAAATAACACTCTGACCTGTGTTCTCTCATTCATTCAGCCATGGCCTTTCTCACACATATATACTCACAACTTTGCTCGCTGCCTCTGGGAACATAATAATTCTAGGACCTTCACACAGACCCGAAAATGCAGTCATCGACCAAGAAATCCCCAGTTCCAAAAGACGTACTAAACTCTCAGGGAACGATTCCTTGGGTCAGGCTACTAAACGTGGCGACCGTTTTCGCACTACACCTTCGTTAACAAACTGACCGAGATGTACGCGTGTCAGCTTCAATTCCCAGACAGCCTGTCTGCGGTGCGGAACGATTTTTCACGCCACGCCAGGTTTTTCTAACGAAACCCTCATGCGTTTCTGCAAACTGTAAACAGCTGTCTCGTTCCTGCACTGTGAGGATGCCGGGTTTGACACCTCACGCGAGTGTCAGGTGAAAAATGGTAGACCGAAAGTCTGCTCTAGTCTGGGTATGAAACATAATCACACCTTTCGTCTACTGACATCTATGTAATCGAGTTTCTAGTCAGTATGAGAAAGAAAAACGATGATGGGAAAGAAATATATTTTTCGCAACGAGTGATGCGAAAAATTTCAGGAAAAACAAGTACGGAAAGATAATAAAATAAAAGGATGCGGGTGAGAGAATAGGAAGAAGATGTAGGCAATTTAATGATCAAAACCCACGTGACAGTGTGTAATATTTATTTCCCATTTATGAAAGTCTGTAGCTCTCTTGAACTCTCGTGGAGTCATTGCTCTTAATCACCTGACTCGCTATCGCTCCCGCCATGTACTATAATATTATAGTACTTATGGAGACTGTGACGTACGTCTAAGTATGACAAATGAATTTCCCTGACTCGATGGATGATAACAGAATATTGGCCTCTCATAACTTTAGAACCCCTGATCATCTGTTGTAACTTTTACCGGCATGCAGCATTTCCACGAGAACCTTACACGCAGGATCATTAATATGTAGCCTGCTATCTTATGTGAACGTTTGAGATCGCATGGCCTTTGATGGGAGGTTAAATCCCGCCCACAACCATTTCTGAGAACGATTTATAGCAATCTTTTCCTTAACGCCGGCCCAAAAGAGGACGGGCCACAGACTCACTCCTGTTTCTAGAGCAATAAACAGCAGATCATTTTCTTACCTGGCTGTCACCCCGCCTGGTGGGAGTTGCCAAAGCTCTCAGAACAGCGGTACCATCAAAGACAGACAGATCTCAGAATTCAATCGCAGCGGCACACGATCTAAAGAATCAGGGGACTTTCAGCTCACAGAGTTAGCTTCTCGGAAAATTTTCGCACTCTTATGCGAGCAGCCTGAGACGGAAGAAAATCGGTAGACCGGGGAAAACGAAGGAATCGCAGCGGTTAACACATCGGCGAGGTACCTCGGTTTTTGCTCAACTTCAAGAAAGGTGCGAAAATCTAACACGCCCTATTCAAGTTACATTCGATAAGTATAAATAGAGTACTCCGAAAAACTGCATTTTATCGTTCGCTCTGACAGAATCCTAGTTGCACTAGCATAGTCGGATTCCTGCTGGATTTTATCTACCTTCGTGACTATTGGAGTGTATTCTTTCTGTGCAGACGGTAATTTATACATTAGCTTCGAGTGATCAGTGGTCGAGTTATTTCAATTGATTTCAATGGATTGTGGTGTAAATTTAACCTTATTAAATAAACCCATTTTCAAAGTTCTAGTGCAAACTAATGTTACAGCTAAAAGTATTTCCTAATACAATTGACGCGTAAATTTATTTTGCAGACGTTAAAGAGAATTATAACTTTAATACAGTTTAGTTCTGTATAGATAGATGTGCTTTTAATTGTTTTAACTCACGGGAAGTTTTCCTGATTTGTTAATTGACGACGCTAATAAGTAAATAGGCTAACTGTAATTTATCGCGTCAGATTATAATATGATTTGTAATGCATTTCTTGTTTTGATTATCTTTCATTCAGAACGATCATTCAACCTGCATCCCAGTGTTACGGTATATGATATTAACGCCGTCTGCTAAAGGTTACCAGACGTGCAATTATAAAGGTTAAGACATTTAATATATTGCGATAGATGTTTCAATTAATGAACGCTTTATACACGATCGATTATGACGTGTATAGCGTTGTTTAGGACACAGTCGGTAACTAAGAAACCATACCCCTTTCACATTGACCGTCAAGCTGTTAAGACGCGTCTGACTCTCCTTCCAATGTTGGGCATGGTATTGCCATACAGATATATTTTATGTAAGTACGGACATGGGTCAGTCCATTGCTATTACGAAGATTTCAAATGATTAAAGGTCAGTACGAAAGTAAAAATTAAGGAAGGATGAATTACAGTCCATAGTATTTGATTTTGCCAGACTCATAGACTCACTGTCGGCCGTTGGAAAACCCCAACCGCGCGTGCATACAGCTATGACAATCTGCATACAGTAATTTGATTATTGGACAAGGACTGATAGGATATCTGCATATCTATGCCATATATTTTCAAGTTATAATATGTACCTTTGTGATCAACATGCATGAATCGTTTTGACGTGTAAACTGTATTAAATGTTGGTGGACTCAATGGAACCGACTTGTCACATCAATCGTATTCCAAGTCATTCAATTATTGTTCAGAATCTTCCACCCCTGCATTCGCGTAATCTTACATAGAAGGCACGATACACGATCACTCAAGAATATCAAGAAGATAAAACAATGGCCAGACATTTATAACTGTTTTATTAATATCACATGGAACATTATTCAGAGCTAACCAAACCACGCCTTGCAACAGACCACTTCCACTTGCAACAGTGGTGCCCGGTGTCTGGGGACGAGAAAAAACAACCAAAAACAAAAAAAATTTTTGAATGACTTTCGAAGGAAATATTTACGATCAGTTTTCGATCACATGATCCAGCTGAAGATGACGTGGAACACAGTCTAATGCCTAACAACGCGACGTCACTGAAGTTCGTGTAGGTGAAACTATCGGAGAAACTGAAGTCGTTCTGTTAAGCCTAACCAAGGGAAAAATAAGTCATTTGAAGCAGACACAAGAAATGGACTACAGGAGCAGGCAGTCAGGGGCATTAGCCTAGCTGTTGACGACCTATAGCACTGATCGAAGCAACGGTAAAGATAAATCTAGATGTTTAACTGTTGGTATTGCAAACAGTCTTGTTTGCGTCTTGACATTGTTTGTACCCTTTAGTTGCATCATTGCTTGTCTGTCCTCATAATATATATTAATATTACATTAATAATATGATAATTATATGCAATAATACACTTGTAATTTAATTTAATTAATTTTTTTTGATAATTAAGATTAATATGGGACATTGCATAATTATGCAGTGATAGTCCAAGAAAGTAGCACTACAATTTATCATAGATGCCTAGGGCATAATAATATAATATATATATTGACAAAATAAACTAATCTTATATCTACCTTTGAGGTAATAGACCCATTGTATATTATTTAATATACTTTTCTAGTACTAAGAGAGTGACTTAGTACATTGAATAATATAATTACTAGGAATTATACCCAACATTATTGGATATTGAGGTTAATTGGGTGATATAATTACATTATATTTAACAGATATCATAACTATTTATGATATAGTATTATTTAGATACAATATTGTTACAAAATATTGTCTATTAGGTGAACTTAAACATTAAGTTCAATACTATTGTGATTACTTATATTGAATATTTCTAAGTTGAGTAAGTATAATAATTACTCTGAAGCTACTATTGACTATTTTAATCAGTAATTATCAATAATTACTACAGATAAAAGTCAAAATGCTTACTATAGACCATTTCGTTAAAATTGGCCGTGATTATGGCTACAAATCTCAAGAACTTCGTCAGTTTGCTGAATCAGAACTGGAAAAATATGAAAGAAAGGAAGAAGAGAAAAAAGCTGCATTAAAGAAAGAGGAAGCAGAACTTGAGATGAAGCAAATTGCCAAGGAAAATAGATTGAGAGAGATTGCTCAACGTGAAAGAGAAGAGCAAAGAACAATCGCCAAACAGGAAGAAGAGAATAAATTGAAACGAGAGGAAATTATTTTACAACAAGAAATGGAATTGGCGCGTATTAAATTGGAGACAGCAAGATTACAAGCACAAAGTGCTGATGCAAACCAGAATAATAACGCACAAAATGGATCATCATCCAGCCAACCTAAACATTTCTATAACTTTAAATTACCCATTTTCAACTTGAACGTCGACGACCTTTCATCGTTCCTGGCACGGTTTGAACAGACTTGCAAATCTAACCATTTGCCTGAAGAGTCATGGGTACTCAAGTTAAATGAATTCTTGGTTGGAGAACCACTGACAGCTTCTCAAAATGCTGACCCATCAATAGCAAATAACTACGGTGCTATTAAGTCCTTGCTTTTACGAAGATTTCACCTGGACGAGGAACACTGTAGGTTGAAATTTAAGGGAATTTCTACCTGAATCTCCAAGGGATTTTGCTGGATTCATTGCGAATATACGCAATACATTTAATAGATGGGTTGAACTGGCAGAAGTCAACAAATCATACGACAAATTAGTTGATTTACTACTGCGGGATAAGGTATTATCTTCAGTTAGCCAGCCATTTTTTTGCATATTTGCAGGAGCGTAAACCCGGTACTATGGATGAGTTAGAAAAAAATTTCTTTAAACTACTGTTCGGCACATCCGAATGCAACCATTTCTAACTCCTCATTAAGAGAACCTCTACCTGTGGCGTCTAATATGGCCTACAATCACAATAACAAACAAAGACATCACAGTGTAGACAGTAGCAGGTTCCAAAGAAATCACAATGTTAACTTTCAGAAAGGACATAATAATGATTTCAACAATAAAAATGAGTTCAACAGAGGTAGATCACGAGATAGAAATTATTCACCTCAAACAAACTACCACAATGGTCAACATAACACTCATTATAATCGATCACATACTCCCAATAATAATAGTAACTGGAATGGTAATAATCATGGCTCGAGACATCGAGATAATAGTTACTATAGAGGACGACGAGATAATCTAACAATTATACTCGGAATCGATCTCATTCTCGGGGATCATCTCATTACAACCATAATACAGGGGCGGCAGTTACAAATAATACTACCCCTATAGCTCAGGTCCCACTTGACAATAATACAACACAGTCTTCTGCTGCATGTTTTGCTATTAATTATAATGTGGCAAATAGTTGCCAGCAATGCAATCTTATTTTTCAGAAGGCGAAAGAAACAGTGCTTAACTGCGGACATATTATACCACAGGTAGGTCTTGCAGTCAACGATGGAACAGGCCTATTAATTTTTAACAGAGGATTAGTTAATGGATCCGTCGTCTCAGTGTGAGGGATTCGGGATCCACAACGATTGGGGTACGACAGTCGCTGATACATCCCAGCTGTGCAACGGGGGAATATGTCCGTTGCATGACGTTTGGTGGAACAATAGAGTTTTCCCCCACAGCTATTATTCATGTTAACACTCCTTTTTTCACAGGGAACGTAAAAGTATGTATGCTAAAAAAAGCCTATAGCTGATTTGATGGTCGGTCGTATACACGGCAGTAAAGATTGTACTCCAGATGAGATTATAGAATGGGAGAAACATAACCTATGCACTGGAAACGCCGTGACAACTAGAGCACAGACTCAACTCATGGAGAAAGTTGATGATAATAAAATGGATGCAGACAACCAAGAGGAATTTGTAGTCAATTCACCTATTGACAGGGAAACATTTGCAACCAAACAAAAAGAGGATAAATCTTTAAAAAAATTTTTTAAGTTGGTTGATAAAGTTGACAATCTATCCTCAGGTAATAATAACAAACATTGTTTTGTTATTAAAAATGACATATTGATTAGATGTTTTAATGACAAATCACAAATGAAACAACAAGTTATGGTCCCATATACTTTTAGACGGTACATTCTTCAACATGCACATGACTCACATTGTGCTGGACATATGGGATATACTCGAACACGATCTCGAGTACTGTCTTCATTCTTTTGGCCAGGGGTGTCAGAGATATTTCGCAGTATGTACGTTCCTGTACTACATGCCAAGAAGTGAAAGCACGTGGAGCTTTTCACACGGCGCCTATTCAGGCTTGCGATATCTCAGTGAGACCTTTTGACAAGATGGCAATAGACATTATTGGTCCATTGCTACCATCGGCCAGAGGACATAGATTCGTCCTTACGTGCATTGATTTGTGCACACGATGGCCAGAAGCTATCCCATTAAAGACCACCACTACCACAGATGTAGCTGATGCACTACATCTCATCTTTTCTAGAATAGGGTTTCCTAGAAAACTTTTATCAGACCATGGGTCACAGTTTATATCTGACACCATGAAGGAAGTCATGAAAACTTGGGACATTGATAGGAATTTAAGTAGTATTTATCATCCGATGAGTAATGGTGCGGTTGAAAGACTTAACCGTACACTTAAACAACTACTACATAAGGTTACTGCTAAGCACCCTCATGACTGGGACAGAGCACTCCCAGCTGTTCTATTTGCTTATCGGGAGGTACCGCATGAACAAACTGGCTTCTCTCCCTTTGAATTAGTTTTTGGTGCTCCCCCAAGAGGTCCTATGGGACTAATAAAAGACTTATTAATTGACGACGAGATGACTCAGGACACTCAGTCATCTTACGAGTACGTAATTAATCTTCGGAAGAACATTATTGAGTCTTGCCAGTTGGCAACAGCTTCTTCTGAGGCTGCAAAAGCTAAGGCTCGATCTCTACAAAATAAGTCTCGACGATTACGCCAATTATTCCCAGGCGACGAAGCTTATGTATTACTTCCTCACAATAACAATAAATTATTGATATCTTGGAATGGTCCTTACAAAGTCATTGATAAAATTTCCGACGTTGATTACGTCTGAGATATCAAGGGACACAAAAAGATATTTCATATTAACATGCTCAAGCAATTTCATACACGTCCTGAACACTTACAGTCAATTTTTCATGAACTAGATGACAACACAGTATCCACTTGTCATTACACTAACTTATCTGTCATCCAGGAAGAAGAATCTTCTTTTCCTGAGGTACAGTTACCGTTACCTGTACCAGTAGTTCAACCTACTGAATCTTGGCGGGATGTAACCATCTCTTCAACGGTTACACCGCAACAGCGTCTACAGATTGCTAATCTATTACAATCTTATCCAGATGTGTTGACCGACGTTCCGGGTCGCACATCGGCTATCAGTCATGACATTACTCTCAATGACGATACACCTATTCGTGTACATCCCTATTCTGTTCCTTTACATTTCCTTGCTAAAACTACTAAGGAACTTGAACAGATGTTGTCTCTGGGAATCATTGAGACTAGTAATTCGCCATTCTCTTCTCCATTAGTGATTGTCCGGAAGAAGGACAATAACATTAGACTATGTGTTGATTATAGAAAATTAAATGCTAAGACTATAGTTGACAGCGAACCACATCCACTTATCGACGACTTACTGCCACGTCTATCCAACGCAACTATATTTAGTAAGATAGACTTAACTAAAGGTTATTGGCAGATACCACTGACCGAAAAGGCTAAGTACTACACCGCATTTTCCACGCCACAAGGTCTATACCAGTGGAATGTGATGCCTTTTGGGCTTGTTAATGCGCCAGCTACCTTCATTCGCCTGATGCGACAAATTTTATCAGGTAGACCAGACGTTATTACATATATTGACGACATATGCTTGTTTAGTTCGTCGTTTGAGGAACATGTTTCGGGACTTAGATATGTTTTTGACACTCTAAGGATTTATCATCTAACTGCTAAACCTACAAAGGTGCAAATCGCGTGTAATGAGATAACCTTTTTGGGACATATCATTGGATCGGGATATATCCGAACGTTACCTAGTACAGTCTCCAAAATTCTAAACATAGCAGTTCCTCAGACGAAGAAACAGGTCAGGAGTTTGTTAGGACTTGTTCAATATTACAGTAGATTCATACCAAACTTGTCATCCATCACGGCTGTATTGTCTTCATTGTAAAAAAAAGATATGCCGGTGAAGGTGACATGGACTGGTACATGCAATGAAACTTTCAACAAAATTATAAATTTGTTCTCACATGAACCAATTTTAAGACTTCCCGATGCTTCCAAAAGATTTTTCTTACGAACAGATGCTAGTAACTACGGCATTGGTGCATGCCTGCTCCAGAACCATGACGGCATTCTACACCCCACCTTATATATATCAAGAAAGCTGAAGCCGGCAGAAAAAAAATATTCAACAGTCGACAAGGAACTTTTTATCTGTGATCTGGGCAATAACGAAGCTTGAAAAGTTTCCTCCTCGGTGCGCCCCTTCTTTACCATACAGACGGACCAACGTGCGGTCGCATCCTTGCGTCGATCCAATCCACAAAGCCAGAAAACTTGCCAGATATTCAATCATCCTACAGCCATTCGAGTTCTCCATTGAACATATTCCTGGCACTGAAAATTGTGTGGCAGATGCATTGTCACGTAATCCTATTGACGACGAATAATCAACATTGACACTCTTAAACTACATCAATCAGAACTACATTGGATTGAACGAAGTATCACCTCTAAAGGTACCAACCTTGCCTTCAATTTAAACTTATATAAACACTATACGCATCACAGAATTGAATTAAAAGACAATCAAGGTATATATAGACATTCAAACTTCGTCTAACGACCGTACACGAGATATGAATGGTCGTTGAACAATCATGGACTAATGTCTGACGACAAACCGAACTCATGTTCCTGTGTATACCTAATTCTTGGATGCTGGGATAAATGACATTCTTTCCAACGTAAACGTTTGAACATTTTTGCCTAAAAGAATTCATCAGGATCAAGACTACGGATGGATCATCATATCCTATACTAATTAATTAGTTAACTTAATTTCTTAATTGAATTATTATCAATAAAATGAAATGTGAGAAAAAAAAATGAAATGAAAGAAAAAAAAAAGAGAACGAAATATAAAAAGAAGAAATTATGAAAAGAGAAAATAAAACTAACACAAGTATTAGATAAATAATTTTTTTTTAATGTACCTATACATTATTTAGTTAGTTAAATTAGATAGTTATTATTCACTAACACTTAACACACACAATTAAGTTAAAACTTATATTCGAATTTCTTTCTATTTCTTCTCACTTATTTTGTCTTTTTCTTCTCTCATAACATCGCGTTACATTAGAACCTTAATAATTTAACTCTTAATTTAATTAATTAATTTAATTTTAATTAGTCAAATTAATTCCTATATGACATACTAATACGACAGACCTTACTTTAATTTAATTTTATCATTCACTATTAACATTGGACATTTATTTAGTTGATATTATGATATGTATAATATTGTTATCTAATGTGATTTATGATTAGATGACTATGAGAAATAGTTAGTTGATACGACCGCAACACGGTTCTACTCAGAACATCGTCGGCCATATGTCACAATTGTGTTAAATTTTTTTTGAAAAATTGTTAAGTCGGATAGATATTGAAAAAAAATCTATCGATTTTTTTTCCCCCGGTGTACAGGGAATTGTTACGGTATATGATATTAACGCCGTCTGCTAAAGGTTACCAGACGTGCAATTATAAAGGTTAAGACATTTAATATATTGCGATAGATGTTTCAATTAATGAACGCTTTATACACGATCGATTATGACGTGTATAGCGTTGTTTAGGACACAGTCGGTAACTAAGAAACCATACCCTTTTCACATTGACCGTCAAGCTGTTAAGACGCGTCTGACTCTCCTTCCAATGTTGGGCATGGTATTGCCATACAGATATATATTTTATGTAAGTACGGACATGGGTCAGTCCATTGCTATTACGAAGATTTGAAATGATTAAAGGTCAGTACGAAAGTAAAAAATTAAGGAAGGATGAATTACAGTCCATAGTATTTGATTTTGCCAGACTCATAGACTCACTGTCGGCCGTTGGAAAACCCCAACCGCGCGTGCATACAGCTATGACAATCTGCATACAGTAATTTGATTATTGGACAAGGACTGATAGGATATCTGCATATCTATGCCATATATTTTCAAGTTATAATATGTACCTTTGTGATCAACATGCATGAATCGTTTTTTGACGTGTAAACTGTATTAAATGTTGGTGGACTCAATGGAACCGACTTGTCACATCAATCGTATTCCAAGTCATTCAATTATTGTTCAGAATCTTCCACCCCTGCATTCGCGTAATCTTACATAGAAGGCACGATACACGATCACTCAAGAATATCAAGAAGATAAAACAATGGCCAGACATTTATAACTGTTTTATTAATATCACATGGAACATTATTCAGAGCTAACCAAACCACGCCTTGCAACAGACCACTTCCACTTGCAACCACCAGCAAGTTATTATTTATTTACAGAGTACTTGCCAAACTCAATTCGATAACTTCCACGTAACATATGAACTTTTTAAAGCTCAAACTTGTGGGCGACCTGTAAATGGGCCCCGCTCCTCTGAACGTACTCACTGAAGACTAAAGCCATTCAAGTAAAGAAACACTTTAAAAATACTAGGTTCATATAGAGTCCTTTTAAAAAAACTGTGAAGCAGAACATATTTTATTCACTGCCCCCTATTTGTGAAGAAAACAAACATCGATCTACCTGAACACTGTCTGTCACGTATAGTTCAGATGGAATGTCTTTATACTTTACCCCCCCCCCCCCCCCCCCCCCCCCACGAAGAAGAACTTACCTCAGTGTTTTTTTCTTAAACTTTGTGACATTACGGAAAAAGGAAGTTATCTCCACCAGCTGTGCCAATTTTAGGAACCACACCATACCTCACGCCTAGCCAAGTGCCTGTGCCTTTCTTTAGGAACTTTATCTAATAAACAAACAGTACCGTTAAACTTCAACGTCCAGATCCAGCGATTTCGGGACACTTTGTTAAACTTCAACAAAACCCCAAATCTGGGGCTTGTACACAGGGAAGAAAAATACTTTTACCTAAGCCAAGGTTTAGTGCTGGTTTTTTGATGTATTTCCTATGAAGTGCCAGAAATTCCCCTTTCGGTAGTCTGCGTGGTGTGTTTTGTGGGGATGGCCAGCCCTAGTGTGTTTTTTTTGAATGAAAGGAGATTTTTATTTTCTTTACCCTTTTAATTATTCGAAAACCCTTGTACTAAGGTGCATTATATTCCTTGTACGGGATCTCTCCTAGCGGGATTGTGGTATAATTGTGTTCATTGTCCCCCTCCCGTAAAATTTGTGTGATTTAAAAGGGAGACAATTGAGAAACCCTAAGCTTTTTCCTCTACACCCACCCCCCCCCCCCTTTTTCTGTAACCCCTTCCTCAGAGTAATAATACTTTACCAGTGGGTTAAATTGCCTATCCCTGATCACCCCTCCCCCCCCCCCCCTTTCTTGTCTTTGGGACCCGATCTGGGTTTTGTCCTGTTAGTAAATATAAACGGGAAAACGGTGAGATGGGATATTTCTCCTCAAAACACCCCTTCTTCCCTTGTTATATTTGTATTCTGTAACCTTTGATTTTGACTGTAAATGTACAATTATGTGTGAGTCCTTTATGATAATAAAGGTATTAATCATTAATTGTGTTGTTTGTCGGTTGGCCTAAAACTCCAAACATTTTCCATTCTGTGTAGGCTGTGTATTCATGTACTTTTGAGCGACAGAATCACCAAATCGGTGAGTGCGCCTCGGAGCGACTGGAACTGACAAACAATTGGTTTGGTGCAGAAGAGAGATAGGAGTAGTCTGTGAGAAAACAGATATTGTCGTAATATATAAGGAGACTGTCCTTGCTCCTTTCCCAGCCGCTTGTGAATCTACTACCATCATTCTCCCCAAATCCTTATTTCTCACAGAGCCTTCAATATCACTTTACACTCTAAAGGGACCAATATTCTTCAGCACCCTCTCAGATAAAAAATTAACGACAATTATATAATGGTTACGCTCGTTCGAGATTCTGAACTTAGTTAAAATAGAGTGTGGTTGATTGTCTTTGTTGAAGTGGGTATAATCTTTAAAAGTATATTACTTCCCCTAGTAACCAAGCCGTTCAGTATTTTTGGGCCAACCACACAATAATTAAAGACAGGTTTGTTTTTCCACAGGAACAGGCAGTTAGTGATAATAAAATGAAATTGTCACATTTGTGTATTCTCTGGCAGAGGGAATTGAAAATTTTGGTTATATAATTGCATTGGGACTGCGTGATTTGTTTTACAATCCACTAAAGGTTTTGAAGCGTTTGAGTTGAGCTAAGCTAAAGACGGATTGTTCTGATTTTAAAAATTAAGTTAACTACGTCTCATCTCAAAAAATTGTCTTCAGGGACGGAGATTGTTGTTAGAGAATTAACATTTTCTGGGAAAAAATTTTTTTTCTTCCTTTTAAATTGTTTAAAATAAATTTTTCCCTCCTGTTAGTAAGAGTAGATTCTTTTCTAGTGAAACTTACCATTATTAATTTGGCATAGTTGCTTGCGTTACGAGTCTTAATAAAAGTGACAATAATAGCGGCGATAAGTTAACACACGAGGTCAATTCAGTAAATTTTTTACACTTTGTTTTTCTCGTAGCGGCTTTGAGTTTTTTCCCCTTCTTGTTCCACTCTTATCTCTTACTATTCTCTAGTCTTAGAAGTCCTTTCCATCCAAGTTCTTTGACAATGGCTGAGAGAAATTAGGATGAAAGATCCATTTTTGAGACAGGAAGCGAAAGACTCAGGATTAGACACAGAAGCCGCGAATCTGTTTATCACCCAGGAATACTGCAAATATATGACGCGGAGCAACAAAGAGCAGAATCAGAGAGGAATGGAAGAGAAAACAAAATGGCAGAAGCTGAGAGGAAGGAAGAAAAAGAGAGAGAAGAGAGGGCAGAAGCTAGGAAGAAGAGAAGCGGACGATCGTCAATTGGAACAGAAGAAAAAATTGAGCAGAAAATGGAAAGCCCGCAGAGAGAGAGAAAGAGAGAGGGAAAGACAACATGAATTAGCGCTCAAGGCTTTAGAGGAGTCGGAGTCTGCCTCTACTTTCAAATAATATGAAGAGCCGTCTTCCACCCCAGTCTCAAACAATGGATCTCCTCCAGCACTCAGTCTGCCCAATTATAACTGCGATGCTATGTCTTTTGCTTTAGAGTCTGTTCCTAGGACTAACGAAAAAATTGACAGCTAGCTAGAAAAATTGGAAAGGCTCGCAAATCTGTAAGAGTTAGAGAGTTCACGCTGGGCACTGAAACTCTGAACGTTAGTAAAAGCGAATGCTTATGAGGTATATCACAAAGCAAAGCTGGGACCGAACCAACATGATTACGACATGCTTAAGAAGGCCTTGCTAGAGCGGTTCGAAATGACCGCCCGAAAATTTCTGCAAATGTTTCAGAAACAGCCGAAAAGAGAGCACGGAAACATTCCCACAATTCTCTTCACACGGCTCACGGGCTATTTGACAAAGTGCATTGAATTATCTGACCTTCCTCTTACATATGAGGGACTACTTGAACTTGTGTTCTTGTGGAACAGATAAAGGCAACTTTGTCAAACGAATCCCGTAGAAGATTTTTTTGGCTGAACAGGGCGCAGTCAGGCTTGAGGACATACTCAATAAGGCCGAACGCTATACCAATGCAATGGCCGAACTTCCCAGCACTAAACGTAAACCCACAGATGAGCCATCTCGTAAACAAAATCTAGAGCAGTGTCATCCTATTCCTCTAATTCCTCTCAGAATTATAAACCAACGAGAAAATAAATACCCAGAGACCTCCCCAGGATAAAAAAAATCGAAATTCCTACAAAACCCGATACCCCCCCCCAACATACAATTCTGATCAACCCAACAAGCCTACGTGGCAGCGCGGCCACCAAGGTCAAGGAAAAGGGAAGACCCCTACACCAGGAACGTCTGATCAGGGCAAACAAACCGGTGCAAAACGCATGGGATGTTTGCATACAGCCTCGAAAGGTAGAGTCAATATCAGTGATTCTCAACCTGAGGGGGGACCGACCCTCAACTCGAGGAACTGTAATTTTGAATGGTACCTCAACCACTTGTCTCTTTGACACTGGATTAAGTTTTAGTTGTATTGTTGCTAGACACCTAGTCAAACCAGGTCAGGAGACAGAGGAAACCGTCAAACTTAGTGGTGTGTTTAAGAGGGATGCGCCTAGGTCGCTGCCTATCGCACTGGTAGGTAGAAATACACTCTGACTTTGTCAGAGGAGTTAATTAAAGCGGCCATAATGGATGATCCTATCTACCCAGTTATCCTGGGATGTAGATATGTGTTTATTGGGAGACCAAAGGAGCCGATTGTGGCAGCGGTAACCACAAGAGGGCAAGCCAAGAAGGAGAGGGAGCCTGCGCCCAATTTGTTGCCGAACGAACTGAAGGAGGCGCAACAAAAGGACCCTTCTCTGGAGCTCTGCTTTAAACAACTGCCCCTGGCTAAGGGCCCCGGACACAACGGAGACATCTTTTCTAAGATGATCGGCGTATGTATCGTAGAACGGGCAACCCGGACACGGGGAATAACCAGCTCCTAGTACCGACGCAGTACCGAAGCCAGATCTTAGAGATGGGGCACTCTCTCTTCCTTTAGCGGACATATGGGACAAAACGCCACTATTCAGCGAATAAAAAACCACTATTGGTGGCAAGGAACGAACTCTGACATTATCAGATACGTCAACTCCTGCGCCCAGTGCCAACGGGTAGCACCCAAGCACTTGACCACACCCCAGTACCCATGGGGCAAATGCCCATAGTAGTAGTGGGACTCCATTTGAACGGGTTGCTGTCGACATCATTGGACCCCTGGGAAAAGACCAAAAAGAAAGCACACAGGTTCATCCTGACCTATTTAGTCGACACTTGCAACAATGTGGGCCGAAGCTGGTGTACCGCTAACATGCATAGAATTCCAAGCATGTTGCAGAAGCCCTCGTGCAAATTCTTTACACGGTTGGGATTCCCTCAACAAGTTTTGACGGACAATGGATCCCAATTCCGTAGCCTGTTAATGGAGGAGATCTTTAAGATCTTGAGGGCCAAACATATCCACACAAGTCCCTACCATCCGGCCGGAAATGGGCTCGTGGAACGTTTTAATGGCAGCCTCACCACCATGTTACGTAAGCTGGGTCAGGAGAAACCGGAAGACTGGGACCTATATATATCGGCTGCCTTATTCGCCTACCGAGAGGTTCCCCAAGCGTCTACGGGATTCCCGCCTGCTACACTTTTATTTGGCAGACCTATAAAGGGGCCATTAGAAGCCTTACTTCGGTCCCTGACAGACCAAAAGGCTGACGAGACAGTCGTCTCTGCAAGCAAGTATGTATCTGAGCTCAAGGAAAGGCTAAAGCTAGGATGGGATCTAGCTACAACCAACCTTACGAAAGCCCGCGCTAAACACGCTAAAAGATACAACAAAGCTGCAAAAGAGAGAGAGCTCCAAGTAGGGGAGAAAGTCCTATTGCTACTTCCAACCGGAAGCAATAAACTTCGCATCGGATGGCAAGGGCCGTTTACCGTCCTTAAAAAGATCTCACGTACCAGTAACAAGATCTCCATCAAAGGAAAGGAGAAGGTCTTCCACATAAATCTGCTAAAGAAATATTTGGAAAGACCGGTGCCATCCTCCGAGCATCTCCTGGCTGTCGCCATAGCAACGGAAGACGAGGAAGATGATGATGGTTGCATGGAGTATCCACTGCAACCCACAGAATCCTTTAAAGATGTCAAGTTCGGCGACAATCTCTCACCAGAACAACAAACAGAAACCAGGGCTCTACTAAGACAGTACAGTGCAGTCTTAACGGATGTACCTGGTCGAACAAATCTCATTGAATTTGATATGAAATTAACAAACGAGACCCCTGTTCAAACCAGAGTTTACCCCATCCCGTACGCTAAAGCGGATGCACTTCGCGGAGAAATAGACAAGCTGCGTCAGGCAGGAATTATCAGTGAGTCTACATCTCCTTACAGCTCGAGTGTAGTGCTGTTGCAGAAGCCCAATAAGGAAGTTCGGCTGTGCATTGATTACAGGTTGCTAAACGCTGTAACGGAATTCCAGCCCCGAACCTCTCCAAACTGTTTTCTGAGTTTGTTTTCACACAAGCTCAGCAAAGCAAAGATCTTCTCCAAGATTGACCTCAGTAAAGGTTATTGTCAAATACCAGTCAAGGAGGAAATTAAACCTTTGTTAGCTTTCAGCACTAGCGAAGGACATTACACATTTAATGTGATGCCGTTCGGTTTGCATAACGCACCAGGAGTGTTCACCAGGATGATGAGGAAGCTTCTAGAGCCTTTTCAAAGTCCCCATATCCATAATTTCATGGATGCCATATTAATTGCATCGGAAACCTATGAAGAACATATTGCTACGGTTGCTATGCTCCTCAGGAGACTACAGGAAACGGGTCTCACAGCCAGACCTAGCAAATGTCTCATCGGGTTTGAACAGTTAGACTTCCTGGGGCATACTATTTCTCACGGATGCAGTTGGCCTATTAAGAAGAACGTGGAGAAAATTGTGGCAGCAAAAAGACCCCGAACGAAGAAAGACGTACGTTCCTTCATATCGCTATGTGCATACTATCAGAAAGACATCCAGAACTTCAACGGACTGACGGCACCTCTGACTGCCCTCACAAAGAAAGGTTGTCCTGATAAGGTCATATGGGATCAAAAGTGCGAACACGCGTATAGCACTTTGAAAGGACAGTTGTCGGCATACCCCATCCTAAGGTTACCTGACCTTAAGAAACCTTTCCATACTGAGAGTTTGATGCGTCAGGTCAGGGCATCGGGTCAAAACATTGCTGCAAGCCGAATGACAGTGACCTGAACATGCTATTTCCATTTTTCCAGTTGCCTATGGCAGTCGGAAACTGAATAAAGCGGAACGCAACTACAGTGTCGTTGTTGAAAGAGAATGTCTCGCTCTGATTACATGGCATCAGACGCCACCATGAGTTTCTGTAAGGTACTTCTTTCACGGTGCAAACAGACCATGCTCCACTAGCTTTCCAGGGGGCCAAGAAGGAATTCAGTGCAAGGATAATGCGTTGGGCCTTGCTATTGAGTGTTTTATTCCTTCAAAGTGGAATATATTCCAGGAAAACAGAATGTCGGAGCTGACTTCTTGATAGAAACTGGACCACGGAGGAGGAGAGGAGAAAATCGACGATGGCAATCATCCATATGCTACCGATCAGGGCAGGTTCATTGTCATAAAAATGAAAACATGAAAACGAGTTTCCATGTCTCAAAAGTGGGGACGATTGTGACGTACGTCTAAGTATGACAAATGAATTTCCCTGACTGGATGGATGATAACAGAGTATTGGCCTCTCATAACTTTAGAACCCCTGATCATCTGTTGTAACTTTTACCGGGATGCAACAGTGCCACGAGAACCTTACACGCTGGATCATTAATATGTAGCCTGCTAATGCTATCTTATGTGAACGTTTGAGATCGCATGGCCCTTTTGATTGGAGGGTAATAAATCCCGCCCACAACCATTTTCTGAGAACGATTTTTAGCAATCTTTTCCTTAACGCCCGGCCCAAAAGAGGAACGACGGGCCACAGACTCACTCCTGTTTCTAGAGCAATAAAAACAGCAGATCATTTTCTTCACCTGGCATGTCACCCCGCCTGGTGGGAGGTTGCCAAAGCTCTCAGAACAGCGCTACCATCAAAGACCGACAGATCTCAGAATTCAATCGCAGCGGCCCATGACCTAAAGCATCAGGGCACTTTCCGCTCACCGAGTTAGCTTCTCGGAAAATTTTCGCACTCTTATGCGAGCAGCCTGAGACGGAGAAAATCGGTAGATCGGGGGAAAACGAAGGAATCGCAGCGGGTTAACACATCGGCGAGGTACCTCGGTTTTTTTGCTCAACTTCAAGAAAGGTGCGAAAAATCTAACACGCCCTATTCAAGTTACATTCGATAAGTATAAATAGAGTACTCCGAAAAAAAACTGCATTTTATCGTTCGCTCTGACAGAATCCTAGTTGCACTAGCATAGTCGGATCCTGCTGGATTTTATCTACCTTCGTGACTATTGGAGTGTATTCTTTCTGTGCAGACGGTAATTTATACATTAGCTTCGAGTGATCAGTGGTCGAGTTATTTCAATTGATTTCAATGGATTGTGGTGTAAATTTAACCTTATTAAATAAACCCATTTTCAAAGTTCTAGTGCAAACTAATGTTACAGCTAAAAGTATTTCCTAATACAATTGACGCGTAAATTTATTTTGCAGACGTTAAAGAGAATTATAACTTTAATACAGTTTAGTTCTGTATAGATAGATGTGCTTTTAATTGTTTTAACTCACGGGAAGTTTCCTGATTTGTTAATTGACGACGCTAATAAGTAAATAGGCTAACTGTAATTTATCGCGTCAGATTATAATATGATTTGTAATGCATTTCTTGTTTTGATTATCTTGCATTCAGAACGATCATTCAACCTGCATCCCAGCAATTATTAATTATATACAGAGTTCTGCCAAACTCAATTCGATAACTCCAGTAACATATGAACTTTTTATAAGAGCTAAACTTGTTGTGGCGACCTGTAATGGGCCCCTCCCCCCGCTCCTCTGAACGTAACTGAGAATAAAGCCATTCAAGAAACACTTTAAAAATACTAGTTCATATAGAGTCCTTAAAGAAAACTGGAAGCAGAACATATTTTATTCACTGCCCCTATTTGTGAAGAAAACAAACATCGATCTACCTGAACACTGTCTGTCACGTATATTCAGTGGATTTTCAACCCCCCCCCCCCCCCCCCCCCCCCCGAGAGAAAGAACTTACCTCAGTGTTTTTCTTACTTGTGACATTACAGAAAAAAGGAAGTTATCTCCACCAGCTGTGCCAATTTTAGGAACCACATCATACCTCACGCCTAGCCAAGTGCCTGTGCCTTTCTTTAGGAACTTTATCTAATAAACAAACAGTAACGTTAAACTTCAACGTCCAGCGATTTCGGGACACTTTGTTAACTTCAACAAACCGCAAATCTGGGGCTGTGCACGGAAGAAAAATACTTTTACCTAAGCCAAGGTTTAGTGCTGTTTGTTTAAATGTATTTCCTATGAAGTGCCAGAATTCCCTTTCGGTAAGTCTGCGTGTGTGTTTGTGGGGAATGGGCCAGGCCCTAGTGTGTTTTTTTGAATGAAAGGAGATTTATCTTTTTTCTTTACCCTTTTAATTAGTTCGACCTTGTACTAAGGTGCATTATATTCCTTGTACGGGATTCTCTCCTAGCGGATTGGGTAATTGTGTTCATTCCGCCTCCCGTAAAAATTTGTTGATTTAAAGGGAGACACTTGAGAACCCTAGCTTTTCCTCTACACCTACACCACCCCCCCCCCCTTTTTCTTTTACCCCCTTCCTCCGAGTAATAACTTTACCAGGTGGGTTAAATTGCCTATCCCTGATCACCCTCCACCATCTCCCCCCCCTCCACCCCAGCCCACACCCCCCCCCCCCCCCCCCTTCTTGTCTTTGGGACCGGGTTTTGTCTGTTAGTAAATATAAACGGGAAACGGTGGATGGGATATTTCTCCTCAAAAACCCCTCTTCCCTTGTTATATTTGTATTCTGTAACCTTTGATTTTTGACTGTAAATGTACAATTATGTGTGAGTCCTTTATGATAATAAAGGTATTAATCATTAATTGTGTTGGGTGTCGGTTGGCCTAAAACTCCAAACATTTCCATCTGTGTAGGCTGTATTCATGTACGTTGAGCGACAGAATCACCAAATCGGTGAGTGCGCCTGAGCGACTGGAACTGACAAACAATTGTTTGTGCAGAAGAGAGATAGGAGTAGTCTGTGAGAAAACAGATATTGTCGTAATAAGAGACTGTCCTTGCTCCTTCCCAGCGCTTGTGAATCTACTACCTCATTCTCCCAAATCCTTATTCTCACAGAGCCTTCAATATCACTTTACACTCTAAAGGGACCAATATTCATCAGCACCCTCTCAGATAAAAATTACGACAGAGACCTATAGCTATAATAAATTTATTAAACACGTTTATTTAATAAACTGTATTTCTGGGTACATGGGAATGCTCGCCATCAGTAAAACAACAATAAGGATGTGAGCTCTCGTAGGATGCCATCTGATTAGCTACGTGAATGTGTAAAAAAGGTCGCCTCTTCGGGAAAGTTGTTTGGGCTTGCACATTTTGACTTAAGTTATTGATTTTTGTATTTTTGTTTATTATTTGGAAAATGGGGTTCTAAAATAAAAGCGCACCAAAGCAAAGCAGCGTTATACGGGTGTCACATAAATTGGTTCGCTCTCTTTTCCTCTCCGGCAGTATTGTTATTTCAGAGTCATTGTTTGCACTTCTTCTCCGTAAGAATTCGTCTTGTCTGTTTACCTGACCATCCCTGCTGAGAGAGTAGACAGGTGAAGCAATATTGACCGACAGGCATGTTGGTAAAATTATCGTTTACCAAACAATGAGCGCGACGGATTAACACGACGTACGCCCAGCAAGTTTATTTAGCGTTGATATGGCTATTGTGATTTCCTAATTACTGTCGTGAAGAATCACAGCCCAGATGGTCAAACGAGGGTCGATGTTTGCACAAGGACGGGGAGATAAATTTTCCGTCTGCGGACATATTACAGACATGCACCTGGAAGACGGAATGTTGCAATAGCTTCCGGACAGAAGTGTTACGAAGACATTATTTATGATAATTTAAGAAATTGTAGTGGTAATCATTGCCAAGAATTGACGGAAATGCCAATTCCATATTTAGAAAGTGACCTTTTAAATAACACGCAAAAGTTTCTTATGAGAAAATTTTTGAATAAAACCCATCAGACCACGCATGATTGAAACTATTGGAGGCATTCGAGATGTAAACATAACAACATTTCTGATTGGAGCCTGGTATAATAGTAAACAACAGCGTGCGTGGGACGAAAGTTGCAATATAACCTGACACTTTAGTAGATTGAAAGCACTGTGACATTCAACTCGCCAAAAGACCAGCCAGACAGCCAGAGTAAAGAATAAGATCAGAATTCCAATTATTGGACCGGACTTTGTTTGAGCATCTTGAGGACTTATATATATCCCAGGAAAACTTTACCTTTATTAACACGGAAAACCTGAATCCGAGGATTCTGAACACGAAGTCAAAGTGGGAGCTTATTGTAAAATAACACCCCAGAACTCGTGGAAGAGGCATCTTAAACAAGTTGCCTTAACTATTTTTCTGAGCCAGAAGCCAGTCTGTGATCCCGAAGACAATTTTTGGGTGAGTTGAACATTTGTAATTCTGTATTTTACATTATTAACACGTGAAATAATATGTATATATTGACATGTGAATATTAATATGTGAAAACTGCTAGTGGGTGTCCAAGTCATACGAGGCTGGCAACCTCAGCATATAGAATGATGATTTCATAAACCATCACTGCGAGGGCTGGTGACTGCCTTATGCAAGTTTCTTATAGAAAACCAAAAGCAGAGGTAGTCCCAAGTTCCGTATGGAACAGAGAGTGAATGATGAGAGAAATTAAGTACATACTTAGTATATTGTTAACCTTTTAAACCAATGTAGAGGTAAATGTAAACCCATTCAATCTACATGTAATAAATGTTTTCCGCTCAGTGGGATTAAGATTAATTCTCAGAGAGGGTATCGTTCTGAGATAGAAACTATGTGGTGGAATGAAAAGAAGGGGGCACATGAGTGTATGTCGGGAAAACTCAATATTCAAGAGGGTATTTGTTCCCTTCTTTTGTGATTCTACATGAAATTAACTTCTGCTTTATACTTCATTATATACTTAAGGATAAAATATATGATAAGCGCTTAAGCCCCCACGCTATTTGTCAATTTGATGTTACATTTTTTACTGCAAGCTATAAACTGCTTGAAAAATTATTTGTGGCTTTTTACTGCATTAAAAGCCTGTGTTTAAAATATTTCTTTTAATATTTTTTATTTTTTGTGTGTTTTATTTATTTTTTAAATTTTGATAAGAGTTGTAAATTATACTGTTCAAAAAAAAAAAAAAAAAAGAAACGCATAGCTATCCGAGGGCGCGTTTTTATGAGTCTGTAAGTAAAATTTGGTGCTAGGGTATATAAAAACCAGCCTCAAATGTTCTTTACAGTGTCAAATGCACGTGTTGACCTGAATTGCGTTCATTTTTGTAATCGTTACAACGCAGTGGTCAATAGTGTTTATGACGCAATTTTTGACCACAGCTCATGTTGCGCGCACGTGAAAGCAACAAAATTTGGGGTGAACACTATTCACTGACTACGCAACTGAAACCCTATTAAAGGATAACGCTACACACAAAAAAATTCAGTTCATTTTCAAGCAGACATTTATGGCGTCTCTATTGATAAATTTAAGGAACATTGCTTTTGGCCGACTGCATGCAGGCGAAAGTCAAAGTCAGGTTGCCAGGCATCTAAACGTGCATCAGAGTACCATCAGTCGACTTTGGCACCGGTTCCAAGCCACTGGCTCAGTTGAAGACCGGCATCGCAATGGATGACCCAGAGTGACAACAGCAGCGGAGCATCGCTTTATTCGGCTTCGTCACCTCAGAGACAGGTTTACAACAGCTTCCTCAACTGCCCAGTCATTGCCTGCAGGACGTCATGTGTCTAATCAAACTGTCCGGAATAGACTGCATGACGCTGGACTTTGGGCACAACGACCTCACCGAGGACCTGTCCTTACGCGCCGCCATCGCCAAAATCGACTTCTTTGGGCCAACCAGCATCGTCCCTGGGCAGCTGACAATCAATGGAGACGTGTCTGGTTTAGTGACGAATCTTTCTTTTTGTTGCAGCGTCATGATAGACGTCGTAGGGTCTACCGTAGGCGAAATAAACGTTTTGCCCAAAATTGCGTTGATGAAGCTCCGTCGCACGGTGGTGGAGGTGCAATGGTGTGGGGAATGATCAGTTACAACGGAAGGAGTCAATTGGTGCACATTGAAGGAGGCTTGAATGCGCAACGATACGTCAATGAAATTCTTCGACCCCATGCCCTTCCACTTTTGGCTGCCCAAAGGTCTGTGTTTCAACAGGACAACGCCAGACCCCATTGTGCACGGTTGACCACGCAGTTCCTGACTGCCAACAACATTCTCACCCTTCCCTGGCCATCCCCGTCTTCAGACATGAGTCCGATTGAGCACCTGTGGGATGAGCTGCATAGACGTGTTTGTCGCCGAGACGTTGCTCCAGCCAATCGTCGTGATCTGTTCCAGGCACTCCAGGAAGAGTGGGCAGCCATTCCACAGGCCCACATCAGACGTCTGATCCCATCCATGCCCAGGACATGCCAGTCGATGATCGATGCAAGAGCAGGCCACACACCATACTAACGGGAAAGCCCGTAAGCCAAACAACTCTCATGACCCAGATGCAAAACAACTGTCAATTAATTGGTTGAACCCTAAGGTATTCTTGTGTGCAATTTGAACAATTAGCTCATTAAATTAAAAAAGTTATTGAATGTCAAAATTTTGGCTATGTGTGTGCCTTCAGTAGCTATGCGTTTCTTTTTTTTTAACAGTATAAATTTTTTTTAATGTAGTTGTCAGTTGTGTGTATGTCTGTGCACGCGCGTGCGATATTGTGAGTGTGGAAAGGGGGGGGGGGGGGGGAGAAGTTTAAATATTTCTCTCAAGAGAGACAATCTTGTTGGAAAGAGTACACCTAGATTATTTGCAGTTATCGCCCATTTTACTGATGATACTATACCAAAAAAAAAGTAATTTTAATTTTATTATTTTTACGGCTGTTGTCATGGGGAATACATAACTATGCCAAGTTTCAGAGATATTGCTCATCTGGAAGTGATTGAAAAGTCGATTGCAAGATTTGAAGGTGACAAGAGAGTGACATACGTGGCAAGTTAAAGAAAAGCCTGTAAAAATCCTAATCATCATTCTTATAAACAGCATCATTAACAAGCTAGTAGTAGCCTCCTCAAGTCATAACTGATTATGGGGAGGATGAACTCTTGAGGTGTTAGCCCTCAGCTGCTTGTTTTCTCTAATCCTTCTTTCTGCTAGTTATTTTCTCTTATAAATATTTTAATATTTTCTTTTCGCCCACTGAGGTGGCGCCGTATCTCCACTTGGTGCGATCGGCAGCTTTAATCCACGTTTAACAAGTTAACTTCAGCTTAACAATTGTCAAGAAAATCTAGTCGGGGTAAACGAAAATAGGAAACGCGTCTATACTGGGACAAAGAACAAAAAGAAAATAAATACGTTACAGCCAAAAGGCTTTCGTCAGGGACGAAAGAGCGAAGAAACATGGTGAGAAATAAGTTAAAACACAAAAATGAGTCAAAGTGATAACGAACCGTAGGTGGAATATCCAATAACGCTGTCACCGATTCCAGCGTGGACAAAATAACGACTCTAAAGGATCCATGTAAGGACTGCTACACGTTGATACAACTGAAAAAAAATGTGTGCGAGGGAGGCGATATAAAAATGAATACAATTAGAAGATGAAACTAGGGGAAGAGTCGAGCGGTGAAGAAAATCACGGAAACTGCTATAGAACAACCAGGAACTGCAGCAGTGATGACAGCTGAGACTGATATACTACCTTTAGTACCTGCACATTATAAGGACTTATTTTTTTGGACCGTAAAGGTAAACATAAAAAGTAAATGACTGGTCGGACAAGTTGCCTTATCTCACGGTTCTTGGTGTTTTATCAGAACTCTTTCAAACGTGATTTTATGCAACCGTGTAGCTAACAACTCTTCCATTTTACGTGTGTACTAAAAGTAGATACTTTTCTTGACGTGCATCTGTAAGTTTCATGGTTTTCTTTCATTTGTTTCAAGTTTAAATTTTCTTACATATATAGGGTGTCCGAACGAGAACAGGTAGATTTTGTTTTTGAATAAGTAGTCTAAAAGTGAAACAATTGTCAATTTTATGTTACGTATGTTTTATTTAGACCTGGCAGTTATGTGTGGAACATTATATCATTTAAATGGCCGCCTCTGCTAGCCATACAGATGCGCGCCCTTCGGAGCACATTTTGCATGTTTCAACTTGTGTATTGGCGATATCCTCTCGAATATTGACTTTGAGTTGCTCAATAGTTTTTGTTTTAATGTAAAACTTTTGCCTCGTTTTGGCGAGGCGCGTCCCGTTCAACCTAGTCGGTTATATTAGGGCGCATGTCCAAATATAAAAGACCCTTAAGTCTGAGAGATGTCTGTGGCTTGTTGGTATAGACCTTCCCTTTCAAAAAACCCCATTAAAAAAAGTACAATGGAGTTAAATCTGGCGATCTTGGAGGCCAGACGATGTCGCCAAATTTCGAAATTAATTTGTCCGGAAACATCCTATTCAAATTTCTCTTGTGTCGCGTGCTATGTGCGACGTGGCGCCATCTTGTTGAAACCACATGTCACGTAGGTCCAAATCCTCCAATTGCGGACCGAAAAAGTTGTCAATCATGTCCCGATAGCGTTCGCCATTGACCGTAACAGCATTGCCATGAGCGTTCTCAAAAAAGTATGAACCAATCACACCTCCAGCCCACATAGCGCACCAGACTGTCACTCGCCGAGGATGTAGAGGCTTCTCGTGTATCTCTCGTGGATTTTCACTTCCCCAAATACGGCTATTTTGATTGTTTACGAAGCCACTGAGGTGGAAGTGAGCCTCATCACTCATGATGATTTTCTTCCAAAATTCAGGGTCATTTTCAATGGCTTCTAACATCCAATTACTGTAATTACGACGCCGTTCGTGGTCTGCAGGTTGAAGAGCTTGCGTCAGCTGGATCTTATATGGGTGTAGGTGTAGATCTTTACGCAAAATTGTGTGTAAAGATGACCGAGATAGGCCAAGTTCTTGTGAACGGTGTCTGATGGAGGTGCCCGGCATTTCAGCTACACTTTCACGCACAGCAGCAATGTTTTTAAATGAACGAGCGCTCCGAGGTGCTGGAGGCCTTGAGCGATTCACCACCGAACCAGTTTCTTCAAATACCGCCACTAAACGCTGAATTGTGCATACTGCAGGCACATGATTACGACTCAAAATTTCACGTAATTTACGCCGAGTCACCGCAATTAAACACTGATTTTGATAATAAGTTTTAACTATTGAAACGCGTTGTTCATACGTGTACCTCTCCATAATGAATTTGCCACGTCTCTATTTGACGTCTGCCAAATATGAAGTGACAGAAACAAAATCCACAGAAATGGCGGGCAATTCAAATCTACCTGCTCTCGTTAGGACACCCTGGTATTTTCATATAGTTTAAAAAAAAATAATTCTAACAGTTTTATTCACTTTCAGACGTTTTCCTCAAGTTATAGTTAGTTTTGTTAGCTTTTTAACGAAATGGGATTAGAGCGGACTAGCGTCGGATGACCTTAATTTACCTCTGCTAATCCAACATCTTCCTCTACCATGTTCAACCTAAATGTCGGTTATAATTAGGGTATTCAGTGTCATTGCAATTTTAAATTGTATGATATATTCGAATACATATTGTCACTTACTATTGATTGCTGTTGGTGATGACAATGTGCATTAGCATTTGCTGTTTGCTTACTTCTTTTATTACTTTATTGTTTTTCATTAACGCATGATTAGTTATAAGTTGTGCTTTTTTTTTAAATGTAATTCTTTTGGTTCATGGTGTGCCTGTTTTTGTTTATTAGGGTCTAAGTGTTAGAACGTTTTGACAATTTATTTTCGTGATCTAGTTTTTCATAAATAGTACGATTATTATTAATACTGATATTATCATAATTATTAAGTCCACATGAAGAGGGACTTGGTAATCTTCAACCAGTGTACATGGGGTAGGGTACCACCAGGACAGCATGATTTCGGGCACCTCAAATCCCGTGTCTCGGTGTTTGAAGTGCAGATGCTAGGCATTAGCGGCACCCTGCACCCGGTGTATGATGAGTGCGAAGCTGGTTGTGCTGCTTAAACGTGACCCTTGTGCCATTCCCAGGGTCCTGCACGATGCCTGCAGTGTCGACCCTTTCGACACAAAGTGACTGTCCTTCGCGTTACGATTTCATATTTGTGTAATTCCTATTTTTCATTTTGTGCGTTATCTTAGATTTCCTTAGGTAAAGTTATAGTTCTGTGTCATATAAAAGCACTACTTATTTATATAAAAAGTTTTATTTTTATCTTGTTTCTTGTATTTTAGACATTATTTTCATTCCGTTCTGTAACGTGTATAGTTCTTGTTCTTGTTCCATTTAATTTGCTGAAATTTAATTATGCCACATTAACTACCGAATTAAAAAACACACTGTGGCCGAATTAAATTTTTTTCTCATTTTCATCCTGTAGGTGTTTGCACAAAGTAAGCTGTAGTTTTCGTAATTGTTTACAGATTTGTATGAATTACACGTCATTTTAAAGATAAATGAATGTACTATTACAATAAACATTAGTTGCAAATCTAATAGAGGTTGTTGCTATTTAACGGGCCTCCGATGGCCGAGGACTTGCAATATTTTCACAATTATAACTGCTTGCACCCCATCTCTATCAAAATCACAATTTCAATCAATGTGCACACCGTTTCCATTCTTGTCCTCGTCGCTAGATCTTTCAGTCAATTGTTGAAACACGTTTCTATCCTATTCAGCCGTTAGACGAGATGTACACGCATTTTTTGTAGTCCTAGCACTAAATGCCACGGTAAACAGTTTTACACGATTTGGTAACTTACCCAAAACGCTGAAAAATATGAACATAATATCAATTTTTCAGTGTTCTACAACAACCATGCTTTGGGAATTTGTTCTCCGGTGGCAACTTAAAATCTCGAACCAGATCAGAGAGTGTTTCAGTACATTTTTCTTTCGTTTTATTACTAAAATTAGATTGGCGCCCTGAGCGGCTTGCGGTCCAAATGTGATTATGTTGTGAGCCGCTGACAGCGGCTTGCGGTAGTTAATGATCCGTCATCGTTGCTTCCTTTCACAAATTATCTTATCATCTTCTACTCAACCCTCGCCGAGAATACCAACATCATCATAATTTTTTCCTTTGTGATTCCTACTTAGCGTGGAGGCGTCACTGCAGCTGCCACCCTACCCTTTTATGTCAGCAAGTCTGCATCAAACATTCACATTTTATTGTGGTGGTGGTTTTTGTGGTGATTTGTTTTACAAGATGACATTGCCAGCCCCATTTACAACCTCATTAGTTGACGTGTACGATTGCCAAAGTGTGCAGTAGTCCTCACGTGCTAGTGTGTTATTTCTTTCCTTCCATCTTTGACTATCTGTTACACGTAGTAATTAATTCACTATTATTGTTCCTTTTTTCTGTCCATGAGAAGCAAGGCGCAACCGTAGCAGATGTCCCTCCCTTCCCCTCATTTTCGTGCATCAGGAGCGTGCATCAGGAGCGTGCATCAAAGCATTCACGTGGTCTTGTAACATTAGTTTCTGTGACAATTTGTGTTACACCGTGAGGTTTCCTCTCCCCATGTACAACCTCAAATTTGTGGCCTTTTGTGATATACCTGTGGTACAGTAGGCATATTCTTTCTGTGTCTACTATGCGACCTCCCGGAACTACATGGGAGAACCCTCAGCGATGTAGTTGGTAGATTATGATAAAACTTGTTTATTGTCAGCACAATTTTTTTTTTTTAAAGATAAACACTTCTTCATTCTTGTCCTGGTTCAGTGTCCTTTAAATACGACAAGTAAAGCGAATCTTGTGTTTGCAGTTGTTCAGTTCGTAGTTTTACTTGTGTTATTTACATTACTTGTCCTTGTACACAAATGAAAGTTTAAAAAAAAAATCACACTTAGCTCATTAGGGACGTCAGTTTCTGGTGGACTGTTTTAATTCTTCAATTAATAATATTTGTAGATATTCGCTAGGGTTAAATAAGAACGTTTTAGTGAGCTTTAATTGTTTAAAGTTGATCATTTTGTAGACAGTCTTGTTGTAAAAGTCAATTAAAGGATTTTCGCATAAAACAGGGGTGTTAGAGGTAAGTTATTATAGCAGATATAATATTGTTGTTTCTCTATCACTCAGTTACTTTCTCTCTCCTCCCCCCTTTTTTTTCCCTCGTTCAAATACTGTATGCAGTTGGACAGCTTGTGCGTCACACTCTCACATATGTGTGTGTGTGTATATATATATATATATATATATGTGTGTGTGTGTGTGTGTGTGTGCGTGTGTATCTGTCATGTACGTGCGTCCAGAAACATAACCTGCAGTTTTTCGGGGTAAAATACGGTACCGGCGCGTTGTACTATGTTTTGACGGAAAGTTGTTTTCAACACGCGTTAGAATAATCACTCGCAGTGACCAACAATCCTATTTTATTCGGATTTCACAGATCTGTGCGCGAGTCACTCGTCTAAATATGACCGGGAGGGACGTTTAATAATTTAGTTTCATGATAAAACCGCCACGAAATACATTTCTGTTACAACTAAAATCAGGACTGAATTTTAAAAAAAAATTAAAAATTATATACAGTATATATATATATATATATATATATATATATATATATATATATATATATATATATATATATATATATATATATATATATATATATATATATATATATATATATATATATATATATATATATATATATATATATATATATATATATATTATATATATATATATATATATATATATATATATATATATATATATATATATATATATATCCTCAGAGAACAAATGAACAAACAAACATCCTTTAATTTCAATGCTTTGAAAATTGGGTGCATATGTCTGTGTAATATTCTGCCCTTCCTTTCTCAGGCAGTAATTAAGAGGAAAGGGGATAAGTTTTCTTTCCACGCATGAACTTAGAGCCAATCGATTCGAGCCTTCTTTTCATTTTGAAACGTCGTCATTTTCCTATAGTTTTAGCTTTTGCTATGACAATCAACAAAGCATAAGGACAATCATTTAGGTATAAATTAACCAGCACAATCTTTGCTCATAGTCACCTTTATGTAGCGAGGAAGGAACCCAGACAATCTTAAAGTGTATATACAGGACACAGGCTATCAAGTCAAACATTTTAAAGATAACCGTATTTTTACCAAAAAAGTTTTTGAATAAAGAGCTATTAAGTAGTTAAAAATCAGATAAAACTCTATTTAAATATTTCCCGGTCTTAGTCAACTAAATGTGTGGTTGATGCTGAACGTTTAATATTGTGGCTTCAATTCTTCTCCAGTCCTTTTGACGGGTATACTTGCGTATATATATATATATATATATATATATATATATATATATATATATATATATATATATATATATATATATATATATATATATATATATATATATATATATATATATATATATATATGCTACATGAACCACCACCGGAATTTGACATGAAGTGTTTTGGTGCAGGTGTTCTATAAAAGTGGTCAGCTGCTGCGGTGACTTCCTGATTCTTAATGAGCTAAAATAAAATTAAAAAAAAAAAAAAAACCCAAAAAGGTCACGAAGACGTGTCATCATTTCCTCGAAAAAGAAAACAAAACATGGTTCGTGGACATTCGTCAATATAGTCAGGCTATCAAGAAGTGCTTCCAGGATTATATAACACTGTTATAATTACGTTTCTCATGAATCAAGGTCAAAAGAATGAAATTACTTAAAGATAGCACCAACTCCATAAGCTGAAGGAGTTGGGACAAGCACGGAAGATAACTTTATGATTAAAATGTCATAAGACAAGACGATAATGTCAGAGATAACAGCAATTACATAAATTGAAGTTGGACTGACAAAAGAGGGCAACGACGCATGCGTACATGCACTTACACGTATACCGTAGCGTGCTAAAAAAGAGAAACACGTGGGAAAAATACAATATGTTCTAAAAACGAAAAAAAAAAAGGTTGCCTGTTAACTGCAAGAACTATCTAACTAAAACAGACCTGTTTGTACCAAATACAAACTGACAGATAAGTTGTTAGTTAAGCTGGATCCAGTGTAGGAAGACTTTGACGAAGTAAGTGTATTTTTGGTTTACAGTTGATCATTCAGTTTTTTAACATAACGTTTTCTTATTTCGTAGTGGGACTTTTGAGCATTGTAAGGTTTTGCTTTGCTGAAAGCATATTGTTTTCTTGATTTTTCCATGATATCTACGGCTTTTTTTTATCCTCCAGTAATTTTAGCGTACTTTTATTTCGCTCATTTATTTTGTTTGTTAATACTTTGATAATGAGAATCCTAGATTTTTGCACGCACTTTATTTCTTTCTTCTGTGGTAGGTTTGTCTGTTTAACTTATACTAGACAGGCATCAAAGAAAAGGGGAAAGTTGTCAGTAAGGTACGGTACTGAAATTTCCTGCGGATCTATGAATGGGACAACGAAAGAATAGGCTCACTGTTCACTGTAAGAGGTGACTAAGATGAGGTTGTGAATGGAGCTTGTAAACTCGTCATGTAAAACAAAATGGCTTCACCAATCACCACCGCAGGAGCACATGCACAATTTTGGTGCAGCTTCCTAAAGAGCAGCTAGCTGCAATGGAGGCTCTATGCTTCAAGGGGGGTGGGGCAAAAAGAGAATGATGGCGAAACTACTAAAGTAATAGTATTAGCCATTTGTTAAAACTATATTTACTTATTACTGCCACCAAAGATGTCATGCATGATATGAAAACCATGACAAAAACAAATAATAATAATAATGATAAATAAAATAGAAATAACAGTTATACACGGTGTTCAACTATTCATTTACATGCCCAGAATCTTTTCCTTTGGTATCGGAATATAAATCTCAAATAAAGTTTACGTTTCCTCCATATTGCGGTAAAATAACTAGGACACGAGCTAAAGTCATGAATTAGAAGCCCGTGTGTGTTAATTTGTCTTCAGGCTCAAGGAAAAGGTTTGCTGCTACATAATAACATGAATGGAATTTACAAACGTATAAAACTGCACATTACGTCTGTGTCTTAGTGGACACGCCCCTGAGTTTAGATGAATTAGAACGTATGGCTAAGAATTAGAGTGTAGCCACAAACTTTATCGTGTACTGTATTTAGTTTGAATCGTTATTTAGAGAATAGCATGGTGAGGTTTAGAATGGATGTGTTCGGTTCTAGAAAGTCCTGCTGTAATTTCTCGTTACATATATCCTTCTCTTCTGTTGTCTAACTGTTTCCTTCCAGTGCTGATAATATTAATAGCTTCCTCTAAAGTTGCCCGCGTGAATGATGTATCCTTCGAGTGTTGATTATACTTATGTCTTTCTCTAATGTTTTCTAAGTATATGACGTTTAGATTGAATGTCGATAATCTACAGGCCATAGCATGTTTTTGTCGCTACTGGTGTTTAAATAATATTGTATAGGTTATTTTGTGTTTCTTGCGCGTTGACTATCTTATGCAGTGTTTCTCAAACGCTGTGCTGCGCCGATCAAAGTGTGCCGCAAAATTTTGTAAATTTACTACACGAAGTATGTTTTTAGTGATCATGTAATATAAAACTGATCTTACAGCTTGAATTCATTCAATGACAGTTGGAGCTATTAACGGCTTTGAACAAAAATATATTTTTTCAAAATTGTTTTAAACAATTGAAAGAAAATCAAATTGAGAGTTTTCTTTATTCTAAAGTACCCACAAATTAGTGTATTTAATTTAGTATATACCACTGTAATTTTTTATTCCGGCGCAGGGTCAGATATGTGTGCCGCAAATGTTTAGAAAATTGAAAAGTGTGCCGTGAACACATAAAGGTTGAGAAACACTGATCGAATGTCTTTCTCTAAAGTTGTCCAAGTGTATATTGATAAACTAAATGTCTGATTATGTCTTTGTCGCTACAATGGATGTCCTTGAGTCCACCTTTAATGTTAAACCCACTGACGTAGCTATATTTGCGGCCCAAGGACGCACATAACATGAAGATAGCTGATGTGTGGTTTGATGAAAGTTAGCAGAAATGAGTGGAAATTTTCTCTATTGTTAACATTGAAGAATAGTAAGTAAGTAAGTGTTACATTGCAACATCTACTTGAGTGGTTCATGTTAGATATTTCATGTGTGTGCTAATGTCGCCAAAATGTAGTAAATGGTAAGTCTGGTTCCTATACTGTGGCGTAAACTTACTTACTTAGTCGTTCCTCTTCTACCGTGAGGTGTAGAGGTTTGGAAGAGAGAGCGCCAGACTATCCTATCGGCTGTCTGTGGCGTAAACAATGAGAGTAACCCCGTGAGATGTAAATAATAAACCGAAAGAGATCGGCACGGTATCGTAGACATTTCTGATGGTTCCTGGTTGGAATCTCCCTATCACTTCAATCAATTTTCTTTCTTTCGTTCTTTTCTTACGAGTACTTATCATTGACATATTTACTGCGGTGTAGTAGCTTAAGTGTGATACATAGGTAAAAAGTGGGGATACAAATACATGCAAGATATTCCTACTGACCAGTGTGAAATTGGTTAGGAAATAACTGGATTATAATACTATGTAAAATACCATTAAAGGTATTGTTCCATGAGCTATGGCAATTGTGAACGTGGAAGATGAGTAAGTTGGCTCCGCATAATAAGTCGCTTAGTCGACAATGAAGGGTTACTTACTTAGTCTTCCCTCTTCTACCGTGAGGTGTAGAGGTTTTTTTTTTTTTTTTTTTTTTTAACGAACGAAATCTTTATTTCATCAGGGTAAAGAAATAGGCATAATTGCCTTTTTACATTTCTGCCCTGCAATACAATTTTCAGTGTGTTAAAAATTAAAATATTAACAACTTCAGACAGGATCAATTAATAATATCATCACAATCAGAAACTTAGCTCAGACAAGTACATTTACTCATAGTCATTCACGCACATAGAGAGAGAGAGAGAGAGAGAGAGAGAGAGAGAGAGAGAGAGAGAGAGAGAGAGAGAGAGAGAGAGAGAGAGAGAGAGAGAGAGAGAGAGATCAAGCAATAGAGCTACTTAATATAAAAAATTCAATTTAAAATAAAAATATTACAATGATAGTTAAATGCTCGTGGAAACGTTGAAATAACTGAAACAGAATTGTCGTTAGATGTGTGTACAAGATTTCATGACATGTGAATGCAGATGTCTTTTGAATGTGGTGTAATTATCAGTTTTAACAGACTTGGGTAGAGAATTCCATGCTAAACCACCTGCATAACTAAAACAACTTCGGAAGAGGTCAGTTCGAGGTTTTGCAAGGTCCAAAAGTAGGTCGCCACGTATAAAATATGAGCAGTATTTATATCGAAAGAACTTTTGCAAGTATGAAGGCGTTCTGCCGTGTAATATTTGATGCACAAATAGGAGATCTTGGAAAAAAGAAGAATTTTTTAAGAGGAAGAACATTCAGCTGTGAAAATAGCTGAGCACTGGGAATGTTATCATTCAGGCAAACAAGTCGTAGCGCCCTTTTGTGTAGGGATTCTAGGCGTTTCAAAAATGACAAGCCACAGCGACTCCAGATATTTGAGCAATAAGAAAGGTGACTTTGAATATGTGCATAATAGAATATAAGTCTAGAGTGCGGACATAAAAAATGTTTGATTTTTGAGAGTTGAAACAATTTTTTGTGAGATCTTGTTTGCGATGAAATAGACATGTGACTTCCAGCTTAGAGACTGGTCGATGACCACACCCAACAGGCTGTGGTCCGTAACTTGCTTAATACGTTCTCCATCTAGAGATAAAGATAACGTATTTGGTTGACAGTGCAGAATCTTTTGGCGGGTTGAGATAATCAAAGATTGAGTTTTGTTTTTTATTAATGTACATACTATTAGTAGTGCACCAATCTTGTACAATGTCCAGGTGATGCTGTAAAAGAGACTGAACAGTGTTAATGTCTGTGCCAGCTACTGTTACTGTGGTATCATCAGCAAACATAAGACAATCGTCATGTGGCAATGACAAGGGCAGGTCATTGATGAAGATGCTGAAGAGTAAGGGTCCTAGTATCGAGCCCTGCGGGACACCCATTGTAGTGTTGTATGATTTAGAGAGCACATTATTGTATAAGACTCGTTGTGTTCTGTTTTCAAGGAATGATTTTATTAATGTGATCACTTGTGGATGAAATTTGTACACCGCAAGCTTTTGTATTAGCAACGAGTGGTCAATTGTGTCAAATGCTTTGTAAAGGTCGATTAATAACACTCCATTTATTTTTTTCGCAGTTGATATTAGAATGCCAGATTTCGGTAATCTTAGTCAACAAGGATTGACAAGAGTGTTTGGGTCGAAATCCAGATTGGTTTTCATGTATAAGATTGTAGCTGTTCAGTGAAGAAAGAATATGTTTATACATGTGTCGTTCAAGAGGTTTAGTTATGACTGATAGTAGGGAAATCGGCCGGTAGTTTGTGACGACATTACTATCACCTTTTTTAGGTACTGGTACCACTAAGCCTGTTTTCAGTCGTTGAGGAAACACTTTCTTTGTGAGGCACAGATTGTAAATGTAAGTGAGTGAGTTGCATACAACAGGCTCTGCAAGCTGAAGTATCCTCTAAGATATTCCATCTTCGCCGCACGATTTCTTCTGAGGTAATGATTTAATTAAAATAGAGACCTCCGAGATTGACAGTAAAGGTAATTCAGGAAGGTGGGCTTCGTTTAACCTCGATTGAACGAAATCAGAAAGAGCAATACAATTCAGTTGCTGATGATTTATCCCGGATGTTCGTGCGATGGACGAGAAAAACTGGTTTGGAGGAGGGAGCGCCATACTATCCTATCGGCTGTCTTGCTTCTGGTCCTGCTCCAATATAGTCCTCGGTCCTTCAGAGATTGTCTAATGTTGTCCTCCCAGCGGACTCTGGGTCGTCCTCGGGGTCTGGATCCCTGGCTCTTTAGTAGAAGACATGTAGTAATAATAAACCATTGAACATGCCAGATTATCATTGAAAAGTACTGATACTTCAAATTGGAAGGCATGATATAAATCACATATAGTAATAAGTGACAATCTCTGAATTGTACTTACACGGGTCATAGTCCCATAAACGTATTCAGTGTTCGTAAGAAGCTAACGTAAGCCTACGTGAGAACTCACCGAGGGGATAAATAAACACACAACATTCCTCTAAAGCACGTTAGGAGCATGTGTAGAATCTATTTGGTGATTGGTACTGCTTTTCAGACTGATGCAGGGAAACTGTACGAGCCACCACAGACATGTTGGGCTCAAGTGATTCGGGTAAAGGATATGTTTCCACCTTGAGTGTAATGATAACCTTTAAGCTTGATGCTACTCTGTAAACTTGCTCCAGGATGGTTCTGCCTAGCAAATGTTTTCGTAGCATTCTGGATTAGATGAACCGGGCTTAAGGATACTTCCATCTAGTTCTAGTGTCTCCGGAGAATCATGCTGTAGTCATGACTGACATGATGAATACATCATGAGTCCGATGGTGTGCATGTATCACGGAGCCAAGGGTAGCATAGCACTGAGCCGAAAAAATTCATTAACTTACTTACTTACTTAGTCGTTCCCCTTCTACCGTGAGGTGTAGAGGTTTGGAAGAGAGAGCGCCAGACTATTCTATCGGCTGTCTTCCTCCTGGCCTGGTTCCATTCTAGTCCTCGGTCCTTCAAAGATTGTCTAATGTTGTCCTCCCAGCGGACTCTGGGTCGTCCTCGGGGTCTGGATCCTTGGCTCTTTGTTTTCCATGCTTGTCGTGGTAGCCGATCTTCTCCCATTCTGCAGACATGGCCAAACCATCTTAGTTGGGACTGTTCTACTTGGGTCTGTAGGGGGTGGCATTTTAGGCCTTGACGTATCGTCTGGTTGCGTACCATGTCTCTTCTTGTTACTTCAACCACCTTCCTCAGATACCTCATTTCTGAGGTTTGGATCTGGCTTTTATGGGTTGTAGTCATTGCCCATGACTCGCATCCATATGTCAAGACTGGAACATAGGTGGAGCGGTATACAACCATCTTCGTTTTCTTACCAACTTCTCTCTTGCTGAGGAATCCTCGATTTATGGCCTGAAAAAGTCTCCCAGCTGCTGCTTTTCGAGTGGCCAACTCTTCTTTGATGCCTCCCTTTCGGTCTATAATAGCTCCGAGATATTTAAAGTGGTTGACCTGCTCCAGGACCTGTTCTCCCAGCTTAATCTGATGTCTTCTTTCTTCTCGTGATATCACCATGGATTTTGTTTTAGAGCTGCTTATGACCATCCCTCTCTTCTCCAGCTTTTCCTTCCAGACCTGCAGGTTGGATTGGAGATGTGCCTCTGATTTAGCAATCAGGGCAACATCATCAGCAAATGCCAGCTCTGAAATATAGACCTGTCTGATAAGGGTGGATTTGTGCTGAAGTGGTAACTTGCCACCCTTATCGACACCTGGTGTTAAAGTGTAAGATGTAGGTGTCTTCTCTGATTTAGGATGTTGCTGTGTATGTGGTAGTGGAACAGTTCACAGGGTTATCACACAGGCAACATGACGTGTAGAGTCATAGAAAGGGTAACTTCGTTGTATAAGTTTCTTTCATTTATTGCACGCCACAAAACAGTCATGATACTTATGACATCAACATGGTTAACGAGTTCAGCAAGATGATATGGCACATTGAAAACAATTTCTGTAGTCAGCAATGATAGCTGTTGTATATATGCGTCATAAGACATCACAGTTCAATAGATTCAGAAATTCATCAATCATCGAGTGCTAGTTCGTGAAGCTGTATAAATAATAATAATTTCTATAACTTCTGCAACAGTGTCAGCTACAGATCTTCAATGTTCATAAACAATAATAAATGCTCCCATTCTGATGCTAGCAGATCAGTTGTATACAATAAGTCCGTTCACTGTCTGCACGTGAATAGCATACATGGGCTACAGGTCAGCTCGACCTTTATAATGTTCCTAAGTCTAACCATCTGACTTGGACGTGATCTCTGATATAACGAATCCTGGAACACAGACAACAGTCTTGTTGGTCTAGAGCGACCCATATATATTTAACTAGTTCAGGTATACAGATACCGGTGACTTAATCCTAGTCAAAGTACCTCTCCATTTTTCATCACACAGGCGAGCAAATAGGCGACAAAATGACGAACCTCTAGATGATAGCATAAAGTTCGATACAAGAGGAATTACCTTATTTCGGAAAATCAACCATGAACATATGCCTCCAGGCAGGCTGCATAATACTGGGAAATAGTCTAGTTAGCTAACTAACTCACTAAGACACTGTATTTCCCTCAGAGAATCACAAGACGCAGTTGCGTCTGCTCGCTTCTTAAACCATTTCTAAACTGCCCCAACTGGGCGGAACACACAGAACGAACTCCCGGTTTGACATGCGCAGAACGACAATCTCTGAGTTGCCGTTCACAATAAGACGATTCGAAGAACATTCGAGATAAAAGTCTTACACAGTCGCGCCTTTTATGGTCATGAAAAGAAGCGTTAAGAAAGGTTTCAGACATCTACCATAGTTGACTGATACTACCAAATAAGGAGATGTGGTCACGCTTCGTTCAAGAAATTATAGACCGAACGTGTCTCTATACAAGAGAAGGCAACTCCTAAAAAATTGTAGTTTCGATAACTCGGATTATGTCCCTTTGACCATAGAAAACATAATACACACTTCAGTCAAAAAAATGATCATACATATCAAAAAATGTTTATACAAACGAAAAATAATAATGATCCGTGCGTAACATTACCGCACCCTCCCTGGAAAAAAAAAAATGAAACATTTTTTTTTTTTTTTTAAATCCTGGAGCCGGAAAAAATCTAGGCTCCTAACGCACGTATGATGCGTGGATATATACCTAACAAATTAGCTCAACGCATGGAGCGACACTGAGATCATATCTCAGATCCTTAGAGAAAAAATTTATCTAAGTATACGCTGATATATTCCAGGAAGGTGCCACCAACACACGCCACAATGATGGCAACAACATAATGACAATCAAATTATACTCATACCAATATATGAAATTAAATATATTATGTGTTATCATACAATGTGTTGCAAATAGCGGTGTAATTTACTAATATACCGCACTATATTATTACATTATATAAAGTAACAGTAATTAATAAGTAATACATGTGTTGCTCTTCGGTGACACAAAACATTCAATAGAAGAAGATGTGGACATCATCCGCTCCCAATGTAGGACAGGACTTGATATCCTCAAAGTTCCACAATGGACATAAACTCGCAGACTTCAATGATGTGCTGCGAAAATATCAATAACACAAATCTTAAAGACAACTGGTAAATTTCTTAATACAATCCTGAAAATAATTTATTTAAATGTGGCCGAGTGATCTTTTGGCCCGTATATCACTAACTAAGCCTTCTTAGATAATTACATGGTACAATGTTATAAATTTCCCTCAAAAAAAAAAAAAAAAAAGTGAGACAAAATCTACTAACATGTCATTATAACATTGGACTGTATATCAGGAAATATATATATATATGACAGAAGAATCATGTGGAATCGTGTGGACATCTGGACAGAATGTCTGCCATTACATTATCCGAACCACGGATAGCTCGAACCGAGAAATGAAATGGTTGAAGAGCTATGGCATAACGAGTGGACCTCGAGCTCTTCAAGTTTTTGCTCTGAATAGCAGTAAGCGCTTTCTGGTCGGTTTCCACAATGAAATGTGCGCCTAGAAGAAATCTTTGTAACTTCAGAATAGACCATACCATAGCCAATAACTCACGGTCTAAAACCGAGTAATTCTTTTCTGCAGCGTTTAATTTCCTAGAGATATACATCACCGGATGCAAAGTATCAGAATACTCCTGCATTAGTGCTGCCCCAATCCCTGTTGACGAGGCGTCACTTCGAAGAACAAAAGTCTTCTCAATAGTAGGTAACTTAAGAATAGGTGGAGATGAAAATAGGGCTTTAACCTGGTCCAATGAGGATTGACATTCTTTAGACCAGCGGATCAGATTAGGCGACCCTTTCTTCAATAAAGTAGAAAGCGGTGCCATAATGGAGGACAGATTCGGAATGAATCGTCCGTAGAATTGAATCAAACCTAATAGACTCCTTACTTGTTTCTTCGTCTTAGGGACCGAAATGTTAAGTATTTTTGAAACATTGTGGTCCTCTGTCTTTAAAAGACCATGACCAACCCGATGACCTAGGAAAGAAATCTCGCTAAATCCTATAAAGGCTTTAGAGGGTTTTGCAGTCAAGTTATACTCGCGAAGAGTAGACAGTAATTCGTATAAACCCAAATAATGATCTTCCCAAGAATCACTGAATAGACAGATATCATCTAGGTATGCTATGACATCTGTACGATATGCGAGAATTCGCCGCATCATGCGTACGAATGTAGCAGGGGCGTTCATAAGACCAAAAGGCATGAAATTCCATTGGAATAAACCCCTAGGTGTAGAAAAAGCTGTAAAAGGTTTGGCACGTTCAGTTAGCGGGACTTGCCAATAACCTTTAGACAAATCTAGTTTGGTAAAGAATCTAGAATTAGAAAGTTTATTGAGTAGCTCTTCTAATGAAGGCATAGGTTCAGCATCGAACTTCGTAACTTGGTTCAATTTGCGATAATCTACGCAAATGCGAATGTTATTATCCTTCTTTCGAACAATAACCATAGACGAAGAGTATGCTGAAGTGGATGGTTCAATGATTTCCAAACGTATCATTTCATCCAACTCTTTTTCGACTTGAGACTGGAAATGAATAGGTATTGGATATGGTCTGACTCTGATAGGATTGTGATCAGTTAGCACAATGTCATGTTCTATGACATGTGTGTGTCCCGGGATGTCTGTAAGAACATCCTGAAATGTTTGCAACATCGAAGAAACTTGTCGATGTTCCTCAGCGGAAAGATTTGGAGAAACGGTCACGTTTTTCCAAGATTCCGTAGAATAAAGTGGGACCATAGAAAGAGGAAGATTGACATCAGAAAAAGTAGTTTCCTCATCCTGTATAACTGACAGAGATGAGTACTGACCACGAGTTGCTTGTGAATTGTCCGTAGCCTGGAAAATAGGCTGCAAATAGTCAGGTCTTTCATAAAATTCTGTGAGCATATTTATGTGGAAAGTTTTATGCTTTCCATCAATATCGACAACATAGTCGACATCAGAAATTTTGGAGACTATTGCATATGGACCTTTCCATGCAATTAGAAGTCTGTTCTCCCTTGAAGGAAGTAGAACGAGAGCTTTGTCACCTGGACAAAGTTGTCGTAGACATCTATTCTTATTTGCAAACTGCCTTGCCTTTTCTTTAGCAAATTCTGAAGACGAAGTTGCTAGTTTGCATGCCTCGATGATCTTTTGCCTAAGAGCAATGACGTACTCATAAGAAGATTGAGTCTCATCGCTAATATTATCGGCAGTGATTAGATCGTGAAGTAAAGACATAGGGCCGCGCGGTTGCGCGCCAAAGACAAGTTCAAAAGGGGAAAACCCCGTATGTTCATTGGGGACCTCTCTATACGCAAAGAGAGCCGCGGGTAAGACCCTGTCCCAATCCTGAGGATGATCCTCAGTTATTTTACCAAGTAAAGTTTTCAGAGTCCTATTTAAACGTTCGACCAACCCATTAGACATTGGGTGATAGATACTGCTGAGAGACCTTTTAATGTGTAGCATAGACATTACCTGTGACATAGTGTCTGATATAAGTTGAGTGCCATGGTCTGACAATATTTCTCCGGGAAAACCCAAGCGAGAAAATATCAGCCAAAGAGCGTCTGCGATATCAGCAGTTGAGATGCTCTTGAGAGGTATTGCCTCTGGCCAACGTGTGCACATATCGACACATGTAAGGATAAATTGATGTCCTCTAGCCGACTTAATTCTAAAAGGACCGATAATATCTATTGCCATTTTTTGAAAAGGGCGAATAGGAATGTCAGCAGCCTGGATAGGCGCAGCATGTCGTGGTCCTTTAGATTTGACCTCCTGACATACTTTGCAAGAGCGACAGTACATTCGTATGTCCTTGCTCACAAATGGCCAAAAGAAAGCCGCAAGAACCCTCGACTTTGTACGGGAAAAACCCATATGTCCAGCACATTGCGAGTCATGAGCATGTTGCAATATTTGCAATCTCATGCTCTTAGGCACAAGAATTTGTGAATGAGTGGACGTAGTCGAGTCTTGTACCATACGTACAAGTACGCCGTTCTTCATAGAAATCCAAGATTTCCTATTAGTGTTCTGATTAGGATCACCTTTTTTTGCTAGAATGAAGAATTTTTGTAAAGAAGGATCTTCTTCTTGCAATTTGATAAATGAGTCACGTGTAATAGTCAAGTGACTATCTTGGTCATTTACTTCATCATTATTAGTTAATGAAGTTTGAGGTGGATCCAGAGCATGTGCTCTTGTGACCACCGCATTGGTAGCTTCAATGTTTTGCTCTTCCCAAACAGCAATCTGCTGTGGGGTACATTCCCTAACTCCGTGAATACGACCAATAATAAGGTCCGCAATAGGGTTTGGAAGTAGACACGCGTGGACCTCTCCCGTGAAGAAAGGAGTAGCAATGTGTATTATAGCAGTAGGATACTTTTCTAACGTGCCACCAAATGTGACACATTTGATGACTTTTCCTGTAGCACAGGATGGATCTACAAGAGATTGCCTAACGCCGACAGTAGTACATCCAGAATCAAACAACACTGAGACTGGATTACTATTTACTAGCCCCTTATGTAATATAAGAGAACCTCTCCCATCATGAGCAACATTAGCAGGAAGAGCGGGCAAAGGATGACCACAGCTTAAAGTACTAACGGTTTTCGGATCAAATAAAGTACTGCATTGGATACATTTATTTGCCCTACCAAAATCAAAAGATGAGCATCCGATAGCATTATGGTCTTTATCATTATTAACCTGTTTATCTGCTCCCTGAGATTCTTGTTGAACAGAGTTTGTCTGTTGATATCTTTTTCTCTTATGTTGCGATCTACCGCGACCATTATTGCCTCTGCAATTATCATTAAAGTCCCTACTGTAATTTTTATCCTGGTTTGAGTTCCAGTTTCCATAACTGTCATTACTATCTCTATGCTGTTGAGAACCTCTATTATCTTGGTATTGAGGTCTCTGCATAAAATATTTTCCTCTATACCGATTACCTTTGTGAAAATTTCTAAAGTTAACCGGAGTAGAATAACGTGTAGTATTAGGTTGTCTCCAGTTCTGGGAAGAAGAATCACCCTGGAATTGATCACTATGGTTCTGGGCATAATTACGATTACTCTTTTTATTGAAATTTTTCTGGCTACCCTGAAATTTACGCATAAAATTTGGGCCATAAGGTGCTGCCGAAGCAACTGGCAGACCTTCTTTCACCTTAGAGTTACTAATGGTTATGTGCGGATGCGCAGTAACATACTGGCTACAGTATTCTTCCATTTCTTTTATGTTTTTAGGCTTACGCTCATGAAGAAAAGATAGAAAAGCTTCATTAACAGAAGACATAACCTTATCTCTAAGTAGTAAATCCATAAGAGCTTCAAATGTATTTTCTGTCTTAGACAACTCAACCCATCGTAAAAAAGTAAGACGGATGCCTGAGATGAATTCAGAGAATTCAACTCCAGTTTCTGGTAACATGGTTTTAAATTTAAGACGATATCCGTCCTCGTTAAGTTGGTACTTCTTTAACAATGCCGCCCTGACAACCTCATAGTTGTTTTTGTCAGGCACATCTACCATACTCAACAAAGTCAAAGCATCACCTCTAAGTATCTTGGACAGATGATACACATATAATGTTTTATCTATATTATGCACATTACATGCACTTTCAAATCTATCTAGATAAAATGTTATATCATCGATTGAGGGATTAAATGCTGGTAGATTAAGCTTGAAATCCTTAGCATTAGTCTTATTTGACACCTTATTTGCCTCATTAGCATTACCAGTGTTCAATAACTTTAACTTCTCTAACTCTAAAGCTAAGACTTTTTCACATGTTCCATTTTTGCTTTTCTCTCATCAGCCTCTCTTTGTAACCTTCTTTCTTCAGCCTCAGCCTGTAACTTTCTTTCTTCAGCCTGGGCCTGTAACTTTTTTCCTTCAGCCTCTATTTCAAGTCTCTTATTTTCAGCTTCTTTTTCAAGTCTCTTATTTTCAGCTTCAGCCTGGGCCTGTAACTTTTTTTCTCAGCTTCTTTTTCAAGTCTCTTATTTTCAGCTTCAGCCTGAAGTCTCTTCTCTTGAGATTCTGCTTTTCTTTTTTGTTTTTTCATTTCCATTTGAAATCTTTTTTCCTCCACCTGCATCTGCAGTTTCTTTTGTTCTATTTCAGCCTCTATTCTCTTTTGTTCAGTTTGTTCTTTCATTTTCTTTTCTTCCGACTTCAATGCCTTGGCATATTGAACAGTCGCAAATTCTTCTAATTTATCACCTGTCTTCCCAAGGGCTTTACCCTGCTCAATAAAGTACTCAAATGTAGACATGATGTCCAAAATGTGAGTACAGAACCTGAAATAATTAATTATCTTATTTCAATGTTAAATAGCAACAAGACTTAATAAAGTGCTTGTATAATCTCTATGTTGAACCCAATCTCTGTGGGAAACAGGAGTTGACACCAACTTGTATTATCAAATGTATAATAATATCACAAGTCACCTCTTAATTAACAGTGCACTACCCAAATCAGTGCATAATCATCAGTTATTTATCATAACTGCACTACAATAGTGCATAAGCAAAAAACACCAGTTTGTTATGATAAGTGCACTATAGACCAATAGTGCATGAGCATATATCAACAATAGTGAAAGCTAACTATGCAAGAACTATGTAAACAATAACAAGACAATGTAAACAATAACAAAGGTCATCAACAATGTAAACAATAACAAAGATCAAAGTCAATGTAAACAACAACAAAGATCAGAGTCAATGTAAACAATAACAAAGATCAGAGTCAATGTAAACAATAACAAAGATCAGAGTCAATGTAAACAATCAACAAAGATCAAACAATACGAAAACATTCGCATAAGTCAAATACACAAACAGCAAAACTAAAAAGAAATATGCGAAGATATGACTAACAAATGACGCTACAGTGTATACACAAAAATATACGTAAAGAACTGAATAATAGCAAAGGGGAGACCTACAAATACAAACAATCGAAATCGAAACTAAAAACACAAAGAAAGAGAGAGAAGAAAAAAAGAAAAAAAAAATATATATATACAAGAAACAAAAATAAAGCACAACTCGTCACAACTAAACAGATATAGCAACGATTGTCGCTAGCAAATTTCACTGTAGGAAATTCGCACAGTCCCTAACGAAAACGCTAACAGTAGAACCTCTGTGACGTGGTATCTTCTACTGCAAGACTCCGCCCAACCGAGAAAACCCGCTGAAATATAAACATATAAATATACAAATAACAAATAACATATAACATATAAACATGTATCATGAAAACAATAGGAGAAAGTGTGAAAGTACAGAAGGCTCAGTTAGAACATAAGGGCACAGTTCACAAACAAAACAGGCCACTTAACTTCTATAAATCCAGCGTCAGCACGGTGCAGAACAGGATGTAATCAGCATTCTGAGGATAATGATCCAACGTTGATTAACTTCTGCTCCCATAAACAGCCATGACGAAGGAAAAGAGCTTCTAATACTGCAACAGTTGTTACGGCACTTGACCTTCTGAATCTTCTAAATTGATTTAACCGGCACTTGACCTTCTGAACCCGCAACAGTACCCCTGAGACCGGAACAGTTGTTACGGCACTTGTCCTTCTTTTCACCAGATCAGGAAATCCATTCGCTCGGTACTTGTCCTTCTAATTTTACCTAAACTTCAATATTGCCGAGCAGCGCCGGGTAGTTTCAAAATCAGCAACTGTCAGAAAATCCGGATACTTTCAATAAAATTTCTTGTAAGGTGGTAGTTGATGCTGTAGTTGTATCTAGTATGATGATGATGTCTGGGTTTGCTGACCCCCTTGATAGCTGGAATCAGAGTGAACCAACCTATGGCCACCAAAAATGATATGGTGCGCCAAAATATCAGATGATAGAACCAGCTCTGGCCACCAAAAATGATAAGGGTGGATTTGTGCTGAAGTGGTAACTTGCCACCCTTATCGACACCTGGTGTTAAAGTGTAAGATGTAGGTGTCTTCTCTGATTTAGGATGTTGCTGTGTATGTGGTAGTGGAACAGTTCACAGGGTTATCACACAGGCAACATGACGTGTAGAGTCATAGAAAGGGTAACTTCGTTGTATAAGTTTCTTTCATTTATTGCACGCCACAAAACAGTCATGATACTTATGACATCAACATGGTTAACGAGTTCAGCAAGATGATATGGCACATTGAAAACAATTTCTGTAGTCAGCAATGATAGCTGTTGTATATATGCGTCATAAGACATCACAGTTCAATAGATTCAGAAATTCATCAATCATCGAGTGCTAGTTCGTGAAGCTGTATAAATAATAATAATTTCTATAACTTCTGCAACAGTGTCAGCTACAGATCTTCAATGTTCATAAACAATAATAAATGCTCCCATTCTGATGCTAGCAGATCAGTTGTATACAATAAGTCCGTTCACTGTCTGCACGTGAATAGCATACATGGGCTACAGGTCAGCTCGACCTTTATAATGTTCCTAAGTCTAACCATCTGACTTGGACGTGATCTCTGATATAACGAATCCTGGAACACAGACAACAGTCTTGTTGGTCTAGAGCGACCCATATATATTTAACTAGTTCAGGTATACAGATACCGGTGACTTAATCCTAGTCAAAGTACCTCTCCATTTTTCATCACACAGGCGAGCAAATAGGCGACAAAATGACGAACCTCTAGATGATAGCATAAAGTTCGATACAAGAGGAATTACCTTATTTCGGAAAATCAACCATGAACATATGCCTCCAGGCAGGCTGCATAATACTGGGAAATAGTCTAGTTAGCTAACTAACTCACTAAGACACTGTATTTCCCTCAGAGAATCACAAGACGCAGTTGCGTCTGCTCGCTTCTTAAACCATTTCTAAACTGCCCCAACTGGGCGGAACACACAGAACGAACTCCCGGTTTTTGACATGCGCAGAACGACAATCTCTGAGTTGCCGTTCACAATAAGACGATTCGAAGAACATTCGAGATAAAAGTCTTACACAGTCGCGCCTTTTATGGTCATGAAAAGAAGCGTTAAGAAAGGTTTCAGACATCTACCATAGTTGACTGATACTACCAAATAAGGAGATGTGGTCACGCTTCGTTCAAGAAATTATAGACCGAACGTGTCTCTATACAAGAGAAGGCAACTCCTAAAAAATTGTAGTTTCGATAACTCGGATTATGTCCCTTTGACCATAGAAAACATAATACACACTTCAGTCAAAAAAATGATCATACATATCAAAAAATGTTTATACAAACGAAAAATAATAATGATCCGTGCGTAACACTGTCTCATCTTCCAGTACCCAACTGAATACTTTCTTGTTCTCTCCTTACATGCCTTGATGACATCGTCCATAAGGAGTATGAAGAGGTAAGGTGATAGGATATCACCTTGTCTTACACCAGTGGTGGTCCTGAACTCTTCTGACTTATGGTTTGCTGTCCTCACATAATTTCTGCAAGACTTGTAGAAGCTCTGTATAGCATGAATCAGAGGTGCTGGAATATTCTTCCTTGCCAAACAGTCCCAAAGTTTGCTCCAAGGGACCCTGTCAAACGCCTTTTCCAGATCTATGAAACAAAGATGGATCTCACTCTTATACTCAAGGGCCTTTTCACTCAGCTGTCTGAGTGTGAAGATTAGGTCTTGAGTACTTCGGTTTGCTCGGAATCCGCACTGGACCTCATCCAATTGTGGCTCAGCTAGGTGTCGGAGTCTCTGCTCTAGGATTCTAGAGTAGATTTTTCCAGGGACACTGAGAAGGGATATGCCTCTATGGTTTCCACACTGTCGATTGTCACCCTTTTTGAAAATTGGTGTTATGATGGCGATCTCCCAATCCTTTGGTATGGTCTTGTTGCACCATGCTGCCTGTAGGACCCTTAAGAGTAACAGGTCGCCTGATGCTCCCATGTACATAACCATTTCTGGTGTTATACCATCATGCCCTGCTGCTTTGCCCATCTTGATTTTCTCCAGTGCTGCCTTCAGTTCTTCCATCTTTATGTCATCTCATCACCATTGGTTTCCTCTTCTGTGCTAGTGGTTATCATTTCTGATGTTTGACCTTGCTCACCATCAAGGAGTTCTGAGAAATATTCTTTCCATCTTTCCATTACTTCCTTCGGGGCAGTAAGCAATTTGCCTTGCTTGTCCTTTATAAATTTGAGAGGGCATTGTTTTTCCTTCCTCATGTTCTTTAGGGTCTTATAGAACAATTTCTGGTTTTCTTGTGCATCTTTTTCTAGCTTTTCTCCAAATTCTTCCCAGGAGTTCTGTTTTGCTGCTAGCACTTTGTTCTTTACTTCTGTTCTGAGTGTCACATATTCTCTATATTTTTCCATTTGTCCTGTTGTGTTTTTAGCTCCTAAGTATTGTTTCCATGCCATTTTCTTCTCTCTTATTTTCTCTTTGACTTCCTCTGTCCACTAAGGTGTCCTCTTTCTCTGGTTCCCAAGTCGGACTTCACCACATGCTTCTGCAGCAGCTGTCTTTATGATATCCTTGAATTTAATCCAGAGGGTTTCCAAGTCATCAGGTTGTTCTTCTGTATTGCTCACCGCTGCAGCAATAAGCCCCTGATATCTGGTCTTAATTTCTGGCTCTCTCAGCTTGTAGGTCCTAATGCTCATTTCTCCTGCTCGTTTACTTGGTTTCTTGCGTGATGTTGAGCAGTTCCTAGGCTGAGCAACTCTTTCAGTTGTTCGTTTGATTGTTAGCAGGTAGTGATCACTTCCAATCTCTGGCCCCCTCCAGACTCTTGCATCTCGGACATATTTGAATGAGCTTCTCCGAACAATGGCACAGCCGATCACTGACTTCTCATTCTTTGTTGGTTCACATCTAGTGTATGCATGCATGCGCTTATGGGGGAACTTTGTGTTTGTAATGATCAGATTCTGCTCACTGCAGAATCTAAGGAGTCGCTTTCCATTGTCATTGAGAGTATCTTCTCCATATCTTCCGATAACTCCACCCCATCTAGCATGGTCATTTCCAACTCTGGCATTAAAATCTCAGAGCATGATAACTTCATCTAGGCAGTCATCCACTGTCCTTTGAAGCAGCTCGAAGAATTCCTCCTTGACCTCTGCTCTCTCATCCTCATTTGGCCCATACACTATGACCAGCTTGACTATGGTTTCTCCTTCTTTTAGTTTCACAACTGTGGTGAAGTGGGATGTTATAAATATTTATATGGGACTTAGTGTACTGACTGAGATCAGCTGTGAAGGTATCTATATCTATTAAGAGTAGTGTATTATAGATAACCTTACTTGCTACCACATATCTATATATCTCAGTCAGAATTATTCTGGAATAGTGTGATGACTACGTTATGTGTCTAGGGTATGTGTATGATGAAGTGTAAGTCACAACAACAGACAGATAAACAATTTAATTTAATCCACTACTCTTGACAACACTGTGACACTCACATACATATAACACTCTATGAGAATATCTTAAGGAGTCACTGATAACTTTTCAAATAACAATATGTATTCATGGTTATCATAAAGGTATATGTGTCCTGATTCAAATACAAAGGAACCAGGAATCACAATCAATTTTAATTACAAGTATATGTACAGACATTATCAATATGAATATTGTAGTGACATATATTATTAAAATATCCTATGTGTGTCAGTTGTGTAGTGGTAATATGAGGTAATACTGGTTTTGTTTTGTTCAAGCTCTGTTGGTATTTGTCATCATGACTTCAATAGTTTGTCTTTTGGGACTAGTATTGGAGATGTTCTCAGTTCCTGATATTAAGACAATTAAATTCCCCTCTGAATGTTATTTTTATAAAGTCATTTCAAGATGAGGGGGCATAATGTTGAGCTCAGCTGGCCAAATCAGCTTATCTTGCGTGATGGCGGCAGGAAGGGACTCCTCTGCTCGAATTCTCCCCTGGGCTCTGGAGACACCTCACTGATAGCTAAAAAGACCAAGGAGTATGCTGTCCGACTCTGGATTCAGCAAAGCTCTGACCAGGTGCTGCTCAGTATCATCAAGACCACGGTCCCTGAAAACAAGAAGGATGTACCTTCTACTTCATAACTAATTGATACTCTAGTTCTACATTGAGCACAATACAACACAAACATTGAGTTCAGAGCGTTAGGCCAACTGTCAGCTTCATCTGAAATACTTTATACCAGTATTTACCTCCTTAATGGTTACCACGCCTCTGCACTTCCAGCATTATTTCTTTCTAGTCAATCATCCAGGTGTCAGTGTACTATTTGGCCATTCCATGCCGTTTTACTTCCCTCCGACACCCTCTGTTCAGGCTGGAGCATTATAGGCTTTATCTCCTGTTTGCCACTGAACTACACATATATATACAGGCATAAATTAACAATTTACATTCAATTTTCATTAAAAGATACTGAATGGTTCAAGCTTACCACAATTTCATGGAAATAAACACAGATACGTTGATTAGCAATGAATTCTGGCACATTTACTGGCACAAATTCCCATCTGCTTATGTTCCAGGCTTTTATTTAGCAAAAATATGAGCTGGCTTCAACGCACTGTTGCTTATCAAGATTATTTGTACTAGTGGTCTCGAACTAACGCTCCTAAGTGAGTATATCAGCGAGTCTAGCCAATGAGGCCACGTTTCGACCAGTGTTTGAAAAAATGTTACCTTTTCACGTCTCCCCTAACAACGAAAGATAGTATTTATAGCCCGACCAATCGTGGTTAGTCTTTCATTTGTTGCGCTCCAATCAATTTGGAGTTTACATGGTAGGCTAATTCTGTAACGTAAGATTTTTTTCAAACACGTTATAAAAAAATTTTATGAGCAGAAATGATTCCATGCTGTCAGGCATCCCCACTATATTATTTTGGGTATAATTTATTAATTCCTGGACTATTTGCGTAACGTTTTACATATTCTTTGTCAGCAAGCCCTAAGGAACCCAAATATCCAAATTTAAAAGAGCTACGTGGCTGCGTTCAAAATATGTATTTTCTACCTCCTGTTTCGAAGATGTGCTGTCTGGGTACTGTTATGTTTTCAACCGTAAACCCATCTATTGTTATCTTTCCTAATAAGAGTTTTTCAGGATTTATAAACCTAACTCTGGGATGGGTAATGTATTTTATCACTGTCCGTCTGAAAAAAAGTTAGTGCATGTAGTCTTACACGCGTGATGGCAGCATTTGTGTATCGCGCGACGCGTGTTGCATGCGTTCCTGATTTTCAGCCCTCCCTCTCTCTCTTTATCCTTTAGTCCATCTGTTCGTTCGTTTTGGTAACGCAGTATAATTAATGTTAGGATTAATTTAGGTCATTACGCAGGGTGCCTCTCAATGTTTTTCCAAGAAATACAGCACACGTTTCATTGAAGAAAGCGGGTATAATACAGTAAGCTTTTACTATCAACGTGAAAGCGTTACAATTTGCAGACGAAGCAGAAAACAAGGGGGATTTCGAGTACATTCTGTGTGACAGCACTGTTATTTTTCCATTGCTCTTCTCTTTATTAATTTTATTTGTTAGGCTTCATATTTACCTAATAATTTATATATGTGGATTAGAATATTCCACGACACCTCCCCTCTTAAAACAGACATTATATGTCAGTCCTTTATTCTATATACACATAGAGAAATTTATTATTATTTCTGGGGTTTACGGTGATTCTCATCACACGGATGGCGGCTTAAAAAATCAGCTCCCAAATGGGTTTTTCCAGATATATACTCAATGCTAAAATTATAGGGAGCCAGAAGTAAAGACCATCGGAGTAACCTAGAGTTCTCATGCTTAGCCTGTGCTAGAAACGATAAAGGTTTGTGGTCTGTTTGCAACTTAAATGCCTTCCCATATAGATAAATATTGAATTTCTTTATCGCCCATATTACTGCAAGACATTCTTTTTCGCTAGTTGAGTAATTGATTTCAGCTTTATTCAATTTTCTGCTAGCATATGCCACTGGGCTTAATTCCCCATCCAATGCATCTGATTTCTGTAGTAGAGTTGCACCTAACCCAATATTACTTGCATCCGTCCTTACTATGAATTCTTGACTTAAGTCAGGTAATTTCAAAATGGGTTTACTTGTGAGCTTTTCCTTCAATTCTTGGTAAGTCATTTCACATTGTGGTGTCCATGTAATGCGATCTGGATGTCCTTTACGTGTCAATTCAGTTAACGGTGCACATATGGAATTAAAGTCCTTGATATACTTCTGGTAGAAACCACATAATGAGACAAAGGATCTCACGTCCTTCTTGGTTTGTGGTCTCGGGGCTTTCTGTAGTTTTTTCTAAATTCTTTGGGTCAGGGGTCATGTTTCCCTGATAAACTGTGTGTCCCAAAAATTCCAATTCTTTACATCCAACGCAACATTTAGTTGGTCGGGCTGTTAAATTTGCCTCCCTAAGTCGATTAAACAGCATGTTCAGAGAGTCAATGTGTTCCTCAAATGTTTCTGTTGCTATAAGGATATCATCCATAAAATTTGTTATACAGGGATTATTCAGAGGATCCAATAATTTTCTCATCATTCTAGAGAAGACACTAGGCGCATTCTTCAATCCAAATGGCAATCTATTAAACTCATAGTGTCCTTCTGAGGTACTAAAAGCTAGGTATGGTCTAACCTCAGGCTTTACTGGAATCTGATAGTATCCTTTACTCAGATCCACTTTTGAGAAATATTTAGCTTTATTTAGTCTGGCAAACAGCTGATTTGTATCCGGCAATGGATCCACCTGTCCTTCTGTAATAGCATTCAGTCTCCTGTAATCTATACAGAGTCTATGTTCTCCAGAGGGCTTCCTTAAGAGTACAACACCGGAACTATACGAAGATTCACTGTGCGAAATAATTCCTTCCTTCAATAGATAGTCTATCTCTTCCTTCAAAGCTTTCTCCTTAGCAAACGGAATCGAATATGGTTTCATACAGACAGGTGTGGAGTCTATTAGTTTCATATCATATTCCAATAGGTTTGTATGCCCTGGTCGGTCTGTTAACACCTCTGCATGATTATTTAGAACCTGTTGCACTCTCTCTTTCTGAGTTTTCGTTAAATGTGTACTGATTTTCACCTGTGCTGCTGTCTCACAGGGGTGTAATGGATATTCAAATGATGAAAGTGGTTCCTTTTTCATCTCCATGGCGATGGACAAGGTCAACAAGTGTGTCTCTTCCTGATGTTCTCTTTCCAAATATTTCTTCAGGAGATTCACATGATAGATTTTTTCTTTCCCTTCTTATCTATCTTATAATTTGTTCTAGACACCTTCTCTAGAACTGTATATGGACCCTGCCATCCAATTTGTAACTTATTCTGACTCCCAGGCAAAAGAAGCAGTACTTTCTCTCCCACAGCCAAATTTCTGTCCTTCGCCTTCCTGTTATAATAGGCAGCATGTTTCTTCCTGGCTTGTTTCAAATTTTCATTGGCAAGTTTCCAGCCAGTTTTTAACCGAGTGGTCAGCTCATTCACATATTGGTATGAAGATGTAATGTTTTCCTCTGCCTTTTCATCAGTCCACGTTCTTAACATAGCTACATATGGACCTTTAATTGTGTGGACCTATTTGTCCATGCACCGGTATGGTCTCTTCCACTCGAAGCTTTATAGTGATGATTTTTCCTCCCAGAATTATCATTCACAAAACGACCGCTACCAATTTTTCTTTTGGGGCTGTCTCCCCACTTAAAATTCTTGATGGGAGATTTCCTCTCTACATCTTCTTCCTCCAGTTTGTTTAAGTCCGATTGAGGGATTGTCGGCTTATCCTGGGGTAAGACATCTTTTTGCACTCTCCGCATAGTGGCCATTGTAAAACAGTTAAGTGAAGCTTGTCCGTGAAAAGGGGCTTCCCATTCCATTTGGTCCACTTTATCAAATCTATATTTCTTTTTATTATCAGGCCTAATTTTGCTCCGGGGCGTGTCCAGGTCCTGATCCATGTTCCCACTTGTGGGTGTTCCCTCATGTGCTATGCTACACCTTTCTACAAAATTCTCAATGTCCCATCTTGCTTTGGGCCAATAATAATTGTGAGCCACCTTTTGAATGATGGTACCTATCTTCTCATGGTCCCCATCTGGTTTCACATGTAGGCTCCTTATTAAGTCTGCCCTATATCTTTTTGGAAGAACCAGCTGTCCGTGACCTTTGGATCTAGCTCCAGTCTTCCTATACATCAACTTGTTTTTCATGTAAAAATCTCCCTTGCCTGGAGTTGTATGACAAGTTGACAATTTTCTGAAACAAGGCTTGAGTGTTTTATCCCCAGCCTGTGCCTTCCTCATCTCTTCTGGAGTGGTATCTAACATAATATCCTCCTCCTGTCTTGAGGTCGACCTGACCTGAAGGGTTGCCATATACACAGGTTTCCTTCTGCAACGGTCAGTGTCATGATTGTCCATCTGACAATTCTTACACCACCTTTTTCCTTGGTTGAAAGATTTTCTTTCATTATATTTCCTTTCATCGAATTGTGGGAATTTATTTTTATTTTCATACCGTGGCCTATCAAATTGGTGCTTACCTTTATTTTGATCCTTAGGATCAAATTTATTAAAGTTCTGTGGTGCCCTAAAGTTATCCACTTGTTTCTTTTTATTACCTGTTACCTCTGCTTGAGCTGCTTGATACCTTTCAGCAACATTTAGCAACTCACCCAGCCTCTCTGCACCTTGTTCCATGAGAAACTTTCTCAGGTCTGGAGCCATGGACTCTCTTAGTTGCTCTATAAGGACCATTTCCTTAAGATCTTGGGTTTTCCCCAGAGAAGTCCATTTCTCCAAGTATGTCTCTATTCGTGCAGAGAACTGGTGATATGTTTCACCTGACAGTAGTTTAGCATTCCTAAATTTTTTCCTATAAAATTCAGCATTCTTTTCATATCTTAACAAAAGAGCCTGCTTTAGCATATCATAATTTTCCTGATCACCTCTGCTCATTTTTGCAAAAACTTCATAAGCTGCCCCACGAAGTCCCTGAGATAACTTTAAGCTCCACCTTTCTCTCTCTAACCCATACGTGGTAGCTAATAGCTCATACCTATTTAGGTAGCTCTCAATATCATCGTCTTTCTCAACAAAATGATCTAAATGAAAATTCATAGCTGAGGTTGAGGCTCCTTGGCTAGCAGTGGCATCAGAGGCAAAGGGACTGGCACCATTTTCAGGAGCATGGCCTTGAAACTCAAACTCCCTTAGTCTTAACTCATGTTCCCTTTGTAATCTCTTCTCCTCCTTTTCTGCTTCCCTTTCTGCAGCTAATTTCTTCTCTTCCCTTTCTGCAGCTAATTTCTTCTCTTCCCTTTCTGCAGCTAATTTCTTCTCTTCCCTTTCTGCAGCTAATTTCTTCTCTTCCCTTTCTGCAGCTAATTTCTTCTCTTCCCTTTCTGCAGCTAATTTCTTCTCTTCCCTTTCTGCAGCTAATCTTTTGTCTTCTCTTTCTGCTTCCAATTTCTTAGCCTCTTTGTCAGCCTCAATCTGCAACCTCTTAGTCTCAGCCTCAGCTTGCAACCTCTTAGTCTCAGCCTCTAACTTTCTTTCGGCCTCTTTTTCTAATCTTCTTTCTTCGCGTTCAATAAATTTGTCACATTCCGTAGTGACATAGGCAACCATAACTTGCCCATCTAATCCTAACTCTTTTGCAGTCTGTACAGCAGCAGATCGAAACTTGGCCAGGTCCGCCATTGTCTATCAGGTAAATTTCTACAATGTCTAACCAACAATTTAATCTCTAAATATATCTAATGGACAACACAGGCACCGTGAGCTCAACCTTATTTAATTCCACCCAAGGATACCTTTTAATTCTTATATTCCCTGAAGTGAATTACCCCCAATATTTTTAATAGGGAAAGATTCAAAATCCCAAGAGCGAGACCCCAATATACGTGGTGAAGTGGGATGTTATAAATATTTATAGGGGACTTAGTGTACTGACTGAGATCAGCTGTGAAGGTATCTATATCTATTAAGAGTAGTGTATTATAGATAACCTTACTTGCTACCACATATCTATATATCTCAGTCAGAATTATTCTGGAATAGTGTGATGACTACGTTATGTGTCTAGGGTATGTGTATGATGAAGTGTAAGTCACAACAACAGACAGATAAACAATTTAATTTAATCCACTACTCTTGACAACACTGTGACACTCACATACATATAACACTCTATGAGAATATCTTAAGGAGTCACTGATAACTTTTCAAATAACAATATGTATTCATGGTTATCATAAAGGTATATGTGTCCTGATTCAAATACAAAGGAACCAGGAATCACAATCAATTTTAATTACAAGTATATGTACAGACATTATCAATATGAATATTGTAGTGACATATATTATTAAAATATCCTATGTGTGTCAGTTGTGTAGTGGTAATATGAGGTAATACTGGTTTTGTTTTGTTCAAGCTCTGTTGGTATTTGTCATCATGACTTCAATAGTTTGTCTTTTGGGACTAGTATTGGAGATGTTCTCAGTTCCTGATATTAAGACAATTTAATTCCCCTTTGAATGTTATTTTTATAAAGTCATTTCAAGATGAGGGGGCATAATGTTGAGCTCAGCTGGCCAAATCAGCTTATCTTGCGTGATGGCGGCAGGAAGGGACTCCTCTGCTCGAATTCTCCCTGGGCTCTGGAGACACCTCACTGATAGCTAAAAAGACCAAGGAGTATGCTGTCCGACTCTGGATTCAGCAAAGCTCTGACCAGGTGCTGCTCAGTATCATCAAGACCACGGTCCCTGAAAACAAGAAGGATGTACCTTCTACTTCATAACTAATTGATACTCTAGTTCTACATTGAGCACAATACAACACAAACATTGAGTTCAGAGCGTTAGGCCAACTGTCAGCTTCATCTGAAATACTTTATACCAGTATTTACCTCCTTAATGGTTACCACGCCTCTGCACTTCCAGCATTATTTCTTTCTAGTCAATCATCCAGGTGTCAGTGTACTATTTGGCCATTCCATGCCGTTTTACTTCCCTCCGACACCCTCTGTTCAGGCTGGAGCATTATAGGCTTTATCTCCTGTTTGCCACTGAACTACACATATATATACAGGCATAAATTAACAATTTACATTCAATTTTCATTAAAAGATACTGAATGGTTCAAGCTTACCACAATTTCATGGAAATAAACACAGATACGTTGATTAGCAATGAAATTTCTGGCACATTACTGGCACAAATTCCCATCTGCTTATGTTCCAGGCTTTTATTTAACACAAATATGAGCTGGCTTCAACGCACTGTTGCTTTATCAGGATTATTTGTACTAGTGGTCTCGAACTAACGCTCCTAAGTGAGTATATCAGCGAGTCTAGCCAATGAGGCCACGTTTCGACCAGTGTTTGAAAAAATGTTACCTTTTCACGTCTCCCCTAACAACGAAAGATAGTATTTATAGCCCGACCAATCGTGGTTAGTCTTTCATTTGTTGCGCTCCAATCAATTTGGAGTTTACATGGTAGGCTAATTCTGTAACGTAAGATTTTTTTCAAACACGTTATAAAAAAATTTTATGAGCAGAAATGATTCCATGCTGTCAGGCATCCCCACTATTTTATTTTGGGTATAATTTATTAATTCCTGGACTATTTGCGTAACGTTTTACATATTCTTTGTCAGCAAGCCCTAAGGAACCCAAATATCCAAATTTAAAAGAGCTACGTGGCTGCGTTCAAAATATGTATTTTCTACCTCCTGTTTCGAAGATGTGCTGTCTGGGTACTGTTATGTTTTCAACCGTAAACCCATCTATTGTTATCTTTCCTAATAAGAGTTTTTCAGGATTTATAAACCTAACTCTGGGATGGGTAATGTATTTTATCACTGTCCGTCTGAAAAAAAGTTAGTGCATGTAGTCTTACACGCGTGATGGCAGCATTTGTGTATCGCGCGACGCGTGTTGCATGCGTTCCTGATTTTCAGCCCTCCCTCTCTCTTTATCCTTTAGTCCATCTGTTCGTTCGTTTTGGTAACGCAGTATAATTAATGTTAGGATTAATTTAGGTCATTACGCAGGGTGCCTCTCAATGTTTTTCCAAGAAATACAGCACACGTTTCATTGAAGAAAGCGGGTATAATACAGTAAGCTTTTACTATCAAGGTGAAAGCGTTACAATTTGCAGACGAAGCAGAAAACAAGGGGGATTTCGAGTACATTCTGTGTGACAGCACTGTTATTTTTCCATTGCTCTTCTCTTTATTAATTTTATTTGTTAGGCTTCATATTTACCTAATAATTTATATATGTGGATTAGAATATTCCACGACAACAACCATAATGCGCTCTGAGACAAAGTTCCACCCCGTGATACTATCTTTTTGATTTTGGGCCACAATGCAACCCACACCCCCTTTAGCTCTTTCGGATATGGGTACACCACTGTAGAGCAGCGTGTTGCCATTGAGATCCATGACTCCTTGTCTTTTTTTCTTTGTTTCCGTTATAGCCAGGATTTCTAGTTTTGCATTCCTCATCTCTTCCACCAGCTCCTCTTCCTTCCCATTTATACTTCTTGTGTTCCATGTTCCATAAGTCGTAGTCCGTAGTCCGTTCCAGTTCGTCGCCTTTAGAATCAGTCCGGTTTTCTCTCTTGTGTTACTCGTAATCGTGGTTTAAAGCAAACAGGTGATTGGCCTGTTGTGCCTTTGCATGGTGGAGGGGCTGCCTCCTTACGGCCTCCATGCAGGCCGCCCTCCTCCTTTTTCATCCGGGCTTGGGACCGGCATAGGCGGAGTTAAAAATTCATACAAAAAAAAAAAGAAAACTGCGTCAACGACTCTGAATGGAGAGGATTTGTGCCCATTTGAAGTGACTCTTCGTTCTGCTTGGATCATTTTAAGTGATAACCGGATCTTTGGTTGTCTCCCAATGCAACATGTTCTCTGGAGACTACTTGGAAACCGAAATGTCATAGTTTTGATCCTTTCCGATCGTCGTTGTGTTTCAGGCCATGGTTGAGATCTGCGATGTGGACTGGTGTGGTTAACTTGGTGCATTTTGCAATAACTTTTTTTTTGCACACTGAATATCTGCATTTTTTCTTGGCTATCACCAATGTGGCCTTGTTAAACTGCTTCATCTATATAGCTCCGAATTTCTGTTGATGTAACAGCAGAAAGAATTTATGCTGAGGTGCATTAAGAACGAGGACGTGCATCTATTCCGGTTGCAGCAGCAAAGTGCTGCTGTGAAGAAGAAACGCAAGAAAAATGTGCTGTTGCAATATCGAATTAATGCTTCAGTAACTATAAAATGAGATAAATACTAAAGACCAGTGCCAACGAATTAAAGACACGTAGACGTTCTTGTAAAAAGAGAACGCCGGCACACAGCTTGCATAACAACACAAACCCCCAATAAGATAAAAGAAAGAAATAAAAGTAAGAAAGCAGATTTAAATAAAAATAGACCAAGGCTCCTGAAATTTACATAGAAACAAACACGTCAGTCAGAAGTATTAGAAAAAACAATAAGTTGAAAATAGACGCAGAGGCGCTACGAGTGGTGCGGCCGACTTGAGAGGAGTTTCAAAAATATCAGCAATTATTGTGTGATCCAAGTCAATAGCTTGATACTGACCTTCATAAGAGAATAAATACTGTACGGTACGATGTTGGGGGAGAAGAAGGAACGCCAAATGAGATCTCGCACCACCTTGAATAATTCCGAGGGCGACTCTATATAGAACATGGAGCTACCGAAGCAGATGCTACCTTTTAGAGAGCCAGCACTACCGGCTTCTTCGTTCGCTCTCAAGTAACCACGTCTATCTATCTTATAGAGCTGGCGGTCTGTCTCAGGCTTCTGTCATCAGCATACAGTTTCTCTCTTAACTGGGTTGGAGAAGGTACTGCTGCCACTCTACTTGTCTCATGTAGCCGACCAGTTTTGAAGTACATATCTACTGTTTGTTTGTCGTCCCCACATGGACATATATATGTCGGTCCGATTTTCAGTTAGTTGAACAGTTGGTATCTGTCTGAATTGCCGGTTCTTAGTCTGACAATTATTACTTTTGCATTACCGGACTCTGATGAATGTTCTTTACGCCATTTTTCTCTATAGTTATTTCTGATTATTGCTTTTATTTCTTCATATGTAGCCTTGTCTTATGTTGGAATTTCCCTCCTTCCTTCTTTGGCTAGTTTATCTGCCTTCTCATTTCCATATATCTTGCTGTGGGCATGAAATCCACTGTACTTTTTTTTTTTTTTTGGAATTCATAGCTGCTTTCCATTTGTGCTTCTTCCTGTATCATAATGTTGAGTACTGGTAACGTAGGTAATGCTCTTACTTTTGATTTCGTCATTGATTAAGATGCACGCGCAATTTTGTTTTCTTACAAATAAAGAATGAACCTATTCTTAAAAATATGCATATTTTAAACACATATGGAACCCCAACATTGCCATAACAGTAAATAGCGGATTAATGTTTTACCCCACTCCTCAGAAACACAATGATGATTTTGTGGTCGCTGCTTTTATTTGGACTGGTGGCGTACACAGGTAAGTCTGGGAGCTGTCGTGGTCAGAAGACACAGGGAAAGACTAAAAAATTGTCCATTTTTTTAGTTTGAAGTTCTATCTATCTATCTATCTATCTATCTATCTATCTATCTATCTATCTATCTATCTATCTATCTATCTATCTATCTATCTATCTATCTATCTATCTATCTATCTATCTATCTATCTATCTATCTATCTATCTATCTATCTCTCTCTCTCTCTCTCTCTCTCTCTATCTATCTATCTATCTATCTATCTATCTATCTATCTATCTATCTATCTATCTATCTATCTATCTATCTATCTATCTATCTATCTATCTATCTATCTGTCTATCTGTCTGTCTGTCTGTCTGTCTGTCTGTCTGTCTGTCTGTCTGTCGGTTTTTGTCTGTCTGTCTGTCTGTCTGTCCGCCCGTCTGTCTGTCATTAAGCTAAATAAGAGAGGAAAAATGAACACTCAAGCTAATATTTAATTAACGGTGCATGCATTAATTCTTCCCCTACTTTCGCTCCATTCGGAGCATGAAACCACCATGAAACCACCACTGCAGCTGCCTACCTTGCAAGAAACCTGCCCCAAAACCTATGCACGTGCGGCACTGGTTTCTATAGCAATTAGTCACATGAGATCACGGCACAGATGTGTCACAACTCAAGTCTGAAGCTGTGTCCATCTTCGCTTGCGATGGGCAACTATTATTATTATAGCAATTTGTTTAACATGATGAGGTTGCCAGCCTGATAACCAACCTCATGTTTGTCGTCTGTTATGAAATTAAAACACATGGAGAAAACAAAACGTGAGACAGAAATGAAAGGGACGAGGAAGACCCGGAAAGGTCTGGAACTGATGGCACGGGACACGAAGACCTGGCATACATTTGTTGAACGCCTAAGCTTCTTGGTGAGCTGAAGCGCAACGAAGATGATGATGATGATGAAGATTTACATTTACGACATGCCTGAAGAAGCAGTGTCCTTATTTGTGTTTGTCTTTTCAGAGACTCCAGAAAACTTCACCGGAAATATTTAAGGTCTCGGGAACTACACGGGAAAATGTTTAAGGTCATGGGAACTACACGGGGAAATGTTTAAGGTCATGGAAACTACACGGGTAAATGTTTAAGGTCATGGGAACTACACGGGGAAATGTTTAAGGTCATGGGAACTACACGGGGAAATGTTTAAGGTCATGGGAACTACACGGGGAAATGTCTAAGGTCATGGAAACTACATGGGAAACATTTAAGATCTCGGGAACTATACAGGAAAATGTTTAAGGTCATATGAACTTCACGGGAAATATTTAAGATCTCGGGAACTATATAGGAAAATGTTTAAGGTCACGGGAACTATTCGGGGAAATATTTAAGGTCTCGGGAACAACACAGTAAAATAGTTAAGGTTTCGAGAACTACACGGAGAAATGTTTAAGGTCTTGGGATCAACACGGGAAAATATTTACGATCTCGAGAACTACAAGGGAAATATTTAAGGTCTCGTGAACTACACGGATAAATATATTTAATTAACTATGGTAACAAACTAATTCTTTCTACTTCTTTATTTCTAACGAGTACCTGAAACATACGTCTATATGTGTGTAATATTTATTTAACAAACTAACCAACTCTTTAGATCAGCTTTGAAATATGTGATCTGTGCATATTTACCTTCTATCACATTCGCTGTGACGTCAGATGGCTTCCGTAGTGTGTGCTATTACACAAACTGGGCCCAGTACAGACATGGCAAGGGGCAGTTTTACCCAGAAAATATCAACCCCTTTATATGTACCCATCTCATTTACGCCTTTGCTAAGCCTGTGGGATTGACCGTCCAAGCCTTTGAGTGGAACGATGATTCTACCGAGTGGAGTGAAGGAATGTGAGTCTTCGTCTAATTTTCATACAGTCATCATTCATTGATTTTGTGATACTCAGTTTATCATCGTTACATTTTTCAGTCATTATCTCCATCACCAACATTACCGTGGTTAATAATGTCATCATCTGTATCACCTATCCGGCGTGGTTCCCGAGTGTCTACGATGATTCAAGGAAAGAATTGCGCCCCTGCTCCTTTGGGATGTCGCAAGAAGCGTCTAAGGTGGGGTGCATGGCGCCGGTAACCCTACCATGTAAAACATATTGTTACAGGAGTCGCCAGTGCAAAAGCACATTAATGCGTCGGTGCAGGCTTCTGCGTGGTTGATACTGCTATGGTAACTGCGTGCTCCATAAAAAGTGAAAAAGGAAGGAAGGAAAGAATAATATAGATACAAAGACCGTCATTAAAAAAACAATAATCGTAATCGAAATCATCACTATTTCATTCAAAGAGTATGGTTATCAAAACCACAATCATCATTAAAAATACCCCCATCATTAAAATTACAATCATCATCATAAACATTGCTTTCATCAAGACTACAATCATCTTCCTAAAGACCACTATTCATAAAACTAAAATCTTTATCATAAAGTCCCCTATCACAAAAACCACAATCTTCATTATCATAAAAACCGCTCTCACCAAATCTATTATCTTCATCATAAAGACCGCCAATAATCAAAACTACAACCATCATCATAAAAACCGCTATCATCAAAACTACAATCATCGACACAAATACCACCATCATCAAAACTACAATCATCGTCACAAATATCACCATTATCAAAACTACAATCATCGTCACAAATACTACCACCATCAAAACTACAATCATCATCACAAATACCACCATCATCGAAGCTACAATCATCATCATTCATAACACCATCATCAAAACTACAACCATCGTCACAAATACCACCATCATCAAAATTACAATCATCATCATTCATAACGCCATCATCAAAACTGCATTACTGGCCATAAACGTCATCATTGTCATCATCAAAACTACAATCATTGCCATAAAGACCATCATCCTCAAAACTACAGACACCGCCATAAATACCATCATCATCAAAACTAAAATATTCATCATAAATACTTGCGCCACCAATGATAACATCATCAATATTCCATCATCAACACATATATACAACATCATTATTATAAATGCTGTGGTTGTATACATCATAATTATCAGCACTGTCAATTACACCGTGTCATCGTTACAACGATCATTACCATCACAAATACACTCATCAATAACATCATCAAAACAGCGTGTACATCAAAAGAACCATCATCATTAACATCGACATCATCAGTACTACATCATGCCTAATAGCATCAATACCACCACCATCTACAGCAGCTTGTTCTAAGCTGCACTCATCGACACCATCATCTTTAATAGGCTATATTCATCACTATGAATACTATTATCAGTGCTTCAGTCTTACGCACTTAACATCGTTAACAGCACCATTGTATAATAGGAACATTAGAGTCATCAACACAATCATCAATTTTAATACCACCACTGTCACCTTTGACCCGTATAGCTCCAGGGGTCTGTAAAAAGACAAAGCAAGAAAACATTTACTGCTCTCTCACGTCTGTTGTAAGAGGCGACTATCGGGTGTGCTTGAGGCTACCAACGTCACCAGGTAGCACAATTTACTACAGAATCCACCGCTGAAAGATCACGTGAATACTATGGTGTAGTATTCCTGCAAGGAGATTAGCTATAGCCGTGGCTTCATGCTACACAAGGTGCAAACAGGAAAAGGAAGATGATGAAAGTATTAATTTTAAAACCACCATCGTCAACTTTGCACGAGGCTGGCAACCTCATCATTTCAAACAAATGGTTACAGACATCAGCTTTGCAAGAGCATGTAGATACATGGTGCAGGCATCCTGGAGACCGACTACAGAGGTGGCTGCGTCATTTATAAATATCAAAAATGGAAATAACGACAATGACTGCCAACGTTATCAAATTACCCCACCACTTCTTACAGTCATGTTCTACAATATCCCACCACTTCATACAGTCATGTTCTGTAATACCCCACCACTTCATACAGTCAGGTTCTACAATACCCCACCACTTCATACAGTCATGTTCTACAATACCCCACCACTTCATACAGTCATGTTCTACAATACCCCACCACTTCATACAGTCATGTTCTACAATACCCCACCACTTCCCACAGTCATGTTCTACAATACCCCACCACGTCATACAGTCATGTTCTACAATATCCCAACACTTCACACAGTCATGCTCTACAATACCCCACCACTTCACACAGTCATGTTCTTCAATACCCCACCACTTCATACAGTCATGTTCTACAATACCCCACCACTTCATACAGTCATGTTCTACAATACCCTACCACTTCATACAGTCATGTTCTACAATACCCCACCACTTCACACAGTCATGTTCTACAATACCCCACCACGTCATACAGTCATGTTCTACAATATCCCAACACTTCACACAGTCATGTTCTACAATACCCCACCACTTCACACAGTCATGTTCTTCAATACCCCACCACTTCATACAGTCATGTTTGTCGTAAATTTATTTTGAGAGAAAAGAGTCGTAGAAATAGTGGTCCGGTTTAGAGTGGAAAATGATGATGGAAAGCTCAGTGATAGAAAATGTGGATATTAAATAGTTGCTTCACAGCGTGCTGGAGGAGAGTAAAGACAGACTTATTTACGACAAATCGCTTCTCTCAATCTTCTCTTCCGCTCTCCTGGTCAAACAATTATTTGCCAGTTTTCCAGACTCGCATCTGCGCGCACACCGATTTGGTGTTTTTCACACACACAGACGATGTAGATACAAACTATATTAAAAGAATAGGGGAAAAGTTGGGCTGTGGGTATATCCAACACACAGATCTAAATGAGTTTATGTGATTTTATTCACTTTAAACATCAATCACTAACAAATATCAGGTATTACATAAATTATCATAAGTACACAAATGCAAATAACAAATTTGGGAGGGGTGAAGAAGATTGGTATCGACTAAGCCCTTCCCGCTTATTAGACAAAGATAAACCCAGTCCAGAGATAGATAATATCAGGAACATAGGTACGTTAACCTAACAGTGAAGTTAATTACCCTGAAAGAGGGGTTACAACGTTAGGTATAGGTGATAGAAAAAAACCTGTTCTTCCCAGCTGTTCTTCCCTTTACTAAGCAAATGGAAAGGAGGGGTTTTTTAAACAGAGTTAACCAATTAGCAACTCCCCCTTAAAGGAACAATGCAGGGAATACAGAAAAATTATTTTACTAGGCAAGAAAGTTAACAACAGGTTTACAAAAGAAAAACGATTAAATTTCCTGTCATTCATGCACACGCGTGAGGATCCACACTCATATACTCACACACTTACCGAATGCAGCCTCAGACGATCCATAAAAGTATATAAAAACAGCAAGTATTCTTTGACATATGAACTGTCTAGTCCTTCGATGTCCCGCCCCAGATGTTTGCGAGGGTTTGTTGGTAACAAATATTCTCACTTATCGCAAGACTTGAAGACTAAGAGTCTCGTGTTTTTATTATATATATATATAAAAGGAGTCTATGGGATGGCACTAACACAGTTCGGCACAGGGGTGAAAATGAAGTGGTCTCTTTTAATCCTCCGCTATGGTAAAATTCCTTCAATGCGTGATGATAGTTTTATTAAATCCAACTGAGGAAAAACTAGGCTCATTCACAGTCAGGAAAATATGTACTCTCTCACAGTAAACAGTAAATATGATATCTCTACTGGCGATGATTACCTTCCAGTTTATCTTACAGGTTTGTAAGGGTAATTTGATGATTATTCTTTAAAAATGTTCTTGGGTGGGCTTTATTTCATTTAATTCTGACAGCTAGGTCGCACGGACCGCCACAAGATTATATTTTTAAAAGAAATGTTTCTTCAATATGACTGGAAGTTTATAGGATGATTTCTTTATTTCTTTCTTTATTTAGCTGGGACCGCAGGTACGATCACTCTGTGTGAAAGAAAACAAAAGACATGTAACATACCGAAAAATCAAGCGCGATAAATTCCCCGTTAAGCCTATAATACACTCGAGTATTTAATTATGTATTTAATAAACACTGCGCGAATTCTAGTGGTTAAAACACACATCTATAAAACTAGGACTTAACTGAATTTATTAATTATAAATTCCTTCGCGACTTTAAAAGTTAATTTAAGCATCTATTATCTTTTGAAATAATATGATAGATAGATCATTATATTTACAACTGGAACTATTGAGATGGTTTAATTTAATAGATTTAAATTAACACAAAATCCCTTGAAATAGAATGACTAAACTAGACCACTGATCACTTTACACAATATATTTTACCGCTTTGCACAGAATAGAAAACACTTCAAATATATATATAAAATCCAGGGGAAAATCTATAACAAGATTTCAATAAAGCTAGTGCTTCTGTAAAGGTCTGGCCAGCGAGTGATAACGTGTCTAGTCTTCATGGTCTATTTAGCTAAAATGGAATGTAAGTTGAGTGGGACATGATAAACTTGACAGCTTATTTGATCTCACGAACTTTTGGGGATCTGACCGCCAAATCAAGAGAAGAAGCCGCCCCCTGGTCTTCGTATCTCCGTTCGCTGCTGCCCGTTTCGGCTTTCCCCCGTTCGCTCGGTTGCGATTGACACCGAGACGCGAAATTAGCGGCAAGCAACTGCGTCTCGTATCAGGGACCACTACTATCTTTGATAGCGCCGATAGTCTCCCCTGAAATCCCTCAGTCTGTCTCTTTGATCTCGTGCCGCATACTAAATGAGTCCCGGTGGAATGAGTTCTGGCAAACGAAAAGTTACAACAAATGTTCAGGGGTTCTAATGTTATGAAAAGCTAAAAGTCCCTTTAAATCATCCATCATATCAGGGAGAATTCACTTGTCAAACTAGACGTACGTCACAATGTTCTACAATACCCCACCACTTCATACAGTCATGTTCTACAATACCCCACCACTTCATACAGTCATGTTCTACAATACCTCACCACTTCATACAGTCATGTTCTACAATACCTCACCACTTCATACAGTCATGTTCTACAATACCCCACCACTTCATACAGTCATGTTCTACAATACCCCACTACTTCATTCAGTCATGTTCTACAATAGCCCACTACTTCATACAGTCATGTTCTACAAAACCGCACTACTTCATACAGTCTTGTTCTACAATACCCCACTACTTCATACAGTCATGTTCTACAATACCCCACTACTTCATACAGTCGTGTTCTACAATACCCCACTACTTCATACAGTCATGTTCTACAATACCCCACCACTTCATACAGTCATGTTCTACAATACCCCACCACTTCACACAGTCATGTTCTACAATACCCCACCACTTCATACAGTCATGTTCTACAATACAGAACCACTTCACACAGTCATATTCTACAATACCCACCACTTCACACAGTCATGTTCTACAATACCCCACCACTTCACACAGTCATGTTCTACAGTTTTCTTTATTGTGCAATTTTCTTTGTCTTTTTTCCTAGTAAGACACATTACCTTCTTTCCTTTAAATAAAAAAAACAACCCACCCTCCACCTCGTCTTCTTAGTAGTAGGGTCGGCGCAAAACGATTATGATTCAGGCGGCGGGGCGTGACTTTTATATAAGGAAATATTCGATCGATTTCAGGCGGTGGAGCTGACTTTTTATATAGCAATATATTTTAGCCGGGGTGACTTCCTCTGACGATCAGCTTGCGTCCTATATTAGTTCAAGTGTGTTGTTGTGTGTTGTTGTTTATACAAAATAGTTATACATATATTACAACAGGTAGACAATATTTAGTTATACATATATTTAGACATATATTACAACAGGTAGACAATATTTAGTTATACATATATTTACATATATTACAATAGTTATACATATGTTACAAAAGGTAGACGATATTTAATTAGACATATATTTAGAAATATATTACAACAGTTAGACAATATAGACATACATAGGTAACAAAGAGTTTAGTTAATATATTTTTTTTTCAAATAACAATATCATATATTGGCATTGTACAATATTGACAAATAGCAGAAACACATATGAACATAAAAATTGGCATTGTACAGTATTTTTCAAATAACATTATATGAGTATAAGTTGGAAGAGGGAGGTGTGTACAGTATTTATATGAGTAGGGGCACATATTGGCAAGAGTTGTGTACAGTATTTTCAAATAAAATTATATATTCATATATTGGAAGACATAAAATGTAATATCACAGTAGCAAAGGGTCTTTAATAAATATATCACAGTTATGTTCTAGGCTGCAGACCAGACCAATTATAGAGGGAGGGGAGTCGTTGTGTCGTAAAAAAGGAAAGAGAGGTGCGTGCACGTGTATGTGTTGTATTGTGTTGGGGTGATGACTCATGGGTATGTTGGGTGGGTGTTGGTGTTGTGTACATAGTGGCAGAGAGATATTTTTTGGGTAGAGAGTTTATGTGTTGTATTGTATTGGGTTTGTGTTGTATTGTGCGTGGGTGGTATGGTTTTTGTCTGGTGTTGCATACATAGTGGAAGAGAGATATTTTAGATGTTGAGGGGAGATGTGGTGACGTTGTCGGGATGCACCTGTCTCTTGATGTAGAAATAAGACAGGGCATTTCTGTGTTGTTCATATGTATATATGGCGGAGTTGTGTGTTCTGAACCCGACATTTTTCCCGCCCTGTGCTTGTTGGGTGTTGAGGACTTCTAAAAACGTGTTTTTGTCTATTTTGTTGTGGTGTTTGTTGAGGCCTTTAGTGGTAGTCTTGGCATAATTACCAAAAGAGTGATACGTTTTGCTGCAGAGGGAAATCATCCCACTGCCTTTGTATTCTAATTTAAAAAGGCCCGGTGTCCGTTTGTCAAACAATTTTTGCTCACGACATTTTTGACAAACTAGGCCCGTCTTACCCTCACTAGATATGAAAACGGAACGATGGTCGGGACACACTTCGGCGGGGAACGACTGGTCGTAGGAGCTATAAAATTCCTGGCGCATAGCGGGCTTAACAACGTCCGCTAGGTTACTCGCGCTAAGGGCCAAGTAAAGATTGTCCGTATCTGTCTCACATAACTGAAAATCTGCCCTATCTACAAATTTATCTAAACAGTCGTAATAAAATTCTAACATGCACAGTTTGGAGTACTGGTAAGCAAAAAAAAAAACCTATCTGCGCGGGCAGGTCCCAACTAATTTTCTTTTAAACCATTTCTACTTCGAATATGTCGTCAGTCACTAAAGTCATTTTTCTAAAGCGGGGGCAGTTTAATTATTTAGAAGTACCCTCTCCCGTCGTGTACGAGACATCTACATGCTTCGCCTTATTGGTCAACGTCTTACCATAGGCGGCGATACCTAACAGTTTCATGGTTTCGCTGGTTATCGCGTAGATATCATCGATATCTCCTTGTCGGCGCGCATCAGAAACAGTATCCCCAAACTGTTTAAAACACGTCGCGGGCGTATATTCAACAACCTGATAAATACACGTGACTTCTAAGCCTTTGGACAGGTACCAACGAAGCAAAGGCGTTGCCAACTGAATCTTTTTACCAACATAACTGCCGATCAACGTCCTTCTGGGGGTAGTGAGGAGTTTATGTTTTTCGGCGTATTCCCACATGAAAGGCCCAATATCATCTCTCGTGACGTCGACATTCTTAAAAATGGGCGTCATTTCCGAGAAATGTTCCTTTAGGGAGTCGGGGACATGAATGCCACACTCGACTAAACCAAACAAGGTCTCGTCTACAACAGAGGCGAGAATCTGTTGCTCCGTTAGCGGGTACCGACATTTGGTATAAGATGGTTTCAGGGTCGGGAAGGGGGCGCTCAGAAAGCGACCGATTGATCGATCGGTTTTCTTCAATTGCTGCCATTCACAATCCCACATTTCGACCAAGGTGACGTCACACTCGGTCTTCAAATAAGCACCAATTTCCCGCGTCTTTTCGTACAACTCAGTCAACGGTTTTTTATTGACTGGGTTAACGTCACGACCGGTAGTTAGTGGGCAGTAAGGATGCCCGTGGAAAAGACAGCCATGGAACTGGTAGACGGTGCGAGAGTCTTTGTCCCATCCGTCTACCCTAATGTGTCTATGACCCAACGACATCTCACGGCCGTTAAACTGGGTTTTTAAAACCACATTATTTTGGTGCGACACCCACGTCAACCAGTCGCGACACTGCACGGTGTATTTATTGACCTTGTGGTACCTGAAACCATCCTCCCTGTTTCGTCTAACGGAAAAGTCAGTGGGCATTTTCTGCATAAGCGCCCACAAATAAAGGGCGTTGGCATCAAAGCCTTTAATGCAATGCACCATCTTGCCGCCTCTAATGCACGTTTTGCCTTGCTCGTGGAACCTGTGAAAGATTATTGAAGGTCCCCCAACTATATTTTGTCGCAACGTATTGTGTAAATCTTGCTCCCGCTTCGAGCATAAAGAAAAAGAGACGTTTGACGGGAGAGTTTAGAAGAGATATTTTAAAGTTACACCGGGTACCGAAATCGCATCTTTAAACATGTCTACCCCTAGGCTCGCATAAAAACTAACCTGTTGTTCTAACGCAATTAGGAAGGGGACCACGTCTTTGTTATTGTACCACGTCAGAAAATCGCGCAACGTGGTCATGCGGTTATCGACCCAAACTCTCTGACATTCGGCGTACTCTTAGGGCGGAAAATAAAGCCGAGTGGGTGGTAGCACCGTTTCGTTCAATTTGTCTAAATCGGTTATGTACTCGTAACAGAAAAAGCCTTTGGTTTCCGTCATCTTATAGGCCGCCAGATACTTACTATAACTAAAACCGGGAGCTAAGTAATTGATGATATCTAAAAACTTTAACTGGGGGGTGGCGATACACATAAAATTATTATTTCTCTTGACTAAATATTTAAAATCTTGAGCTGGGAAATATTTGATTAAATAGGGTTTTATTACGTTGACTTCGTACTTTCCCGAGTTGAATCCTAACACGGGCAGCTCGTGCAAATATTCATTGAGTCTCTCAATGAGTCCCTCCAAATCACCGAGTTGAGTGTATACCTCATCAAAACGCTCACGCAAAATGCTGTAAGACGCTTCGGCAATTTGGGTCAGATGATCGAGCATTCTGTTTACCATGTCTTGTGGATCGCCCGTTGTGATAAAACAAACGGGTTCCTCAAAGCCGGGGGCATTAGAGGCCACCAAACAAGACAGGGGCACGTTTTTAGCTGTGTAGGTAGTTGCGCTACTACTGGGCCCTACAGAGGTATCGAAATAACACTCGTAGTCAAAGGTGGCCCTATAGTGAAAGACGAATTTTGTGTCTACATCTACACCCTGTGCCGCGATCGATTCCCAAACTGTATCCGGTGGGGTATACACCCCACCTTTAAATATTTCCACCCGCTTATCCACGGTACAGGTTTTCTCATGTTTTTCAATGTCCGTAAACATCTTCCATAATTTCCAGCATTTGGGACACGAAAAGGAGTAGCTCGCCCTATCAATATCAACTACATACATGAAATGGGTTTTATACATTAAAAGGTGCAAAGTTTCCTGAAAACTATCACTACCTCTAAGTTTGGGGGTCAGGGTGTGTGCGTCGTCAAACTCAAAAATATCTATATTTATTTTAAAACATTTTTCTAAGGAGGGAAGTTAGTTGCTTATCCTTTACAGGACGTGGCAATCAACCCCAGCTTTTATTGGCTGTTTGTGATTTTTCTAGGCACTTTTTTCATTCAGTAGTTTGCCATTGCTTCCTGAACGGTACGGCGCTTATACCATTATTAAAAATCCACACAAAGCGATCTAAGGAGAGAATGTCTGTTAAATTAACCCCGGGAAAATCGATGAGGGACTCTAGTCCCTGCTGTAAATGCCACTGTTTTAGGAGACGGCGCGTGCTTTTTCTAACATTAGTAAATGGCGCACCCCTAAAAACGGCCAGACATCTAAAGAAGCAAAAGTTACCACTGTAAGGTATTGAGCTCGAGTCGTGTTGTATTGTATTAATGTGCTTATTATCGGTGATGTAATTTGGTATGTCTTGTAAAAAACAGCCGATTGGGTGGTCTTGAATGTGATACAGATAGAAGGAAGTAGCCGGGATCGCTTCGACATAATATTTTATGTTGGGTCTGTTTACTTTTGCGTGTGTAAGAATGTCGCTGTCGTGTAAGTTTGAAACAAAAGACTTGAAATCTGTAATGTTGTTGACTAGATGAGGCTGTTCTAAAACACAGGCGTTGTTGTGTAAGGCGTGGTAGAAACGGAGTTCTTTGTTTTCTCTGTTTCTCAAAATTGAATCATGACTATAATTAATTTTGAATCTTTTGTTTGCTGTGTAAAGATTGGACTTAACAAAGAGAGCCAGTATATTCTTTGTGTTCTGTCTGGACTATGAAAGAAAGTGAAAGTGGATAAATATTTGTGGATTTTCTTATGGGTTTTTATGGTACTCCAATTCTGTGTATATATCTGTTTAATGTCAGTCGGTACGTCGCGTAAACTGTCTTGTTCAGAGGACAGACGAGGTTTTTTATTTAGGGTTGTGTAACTGGACATTGGACGTTTGAGTGGGTTAATCTGGCCTGCAGCTGGGCGTGGGTGAGATGGGGTGGAGGGAATTGTTGCAGCTGCGGTGGCTCCTGATGATAGTGTGTGTTGGTGCTCGATGTTGAAGGTGCCGATGAAGGTATTCTGGAATAGATTGTGTCATATGAGGAAAACGTTTTGGCGCCTGCTGCGGCAGATGATGATGATGTCTGTTGGTTCGCCGATGTTGATGATGTTGGCATTCTCGAAGTTGATGTTGTAAATGTTGTGGCACCTGATGATGAGGTTGGTGTTGCTGTGGCACCTGATGTTGCCGGATTCTGTGTTGATGCTGTAATCTGTGTAGGGACAGTGGGGTGTTATTTTAGGTGGACCCGCAGGTTATCAACACGCATAAAGTCTTTGGCGCAGATCTCACAAGAAAACTGAGTCAGTGAGTGCGCTGTCTTGCTGTGACGTGATAGGGCGGCACGCCTGGTGAAGGTCTTCCCACAGCGGGTACATATTATGTTGGTTTGTACCACTGATGTAGTGTCTGTTCATGGTGCTCCGGGCCCATGCTCGAGCTCTGTGTGTCTTTTCAGCATATCGAGTCTGGTAAAATCACGACCACAGAGACAGCACTCGTGGTATTGGCGCTTCCCATGCACAGTCTCATAATGCCGAGTTAGGCTGCGGTCCTTGGTGAAAGACCGCTCACACTCCAAGCATGCATATCTTTGAGGGGCATACATCTGAGAAAGAACAAAAGAAGTTAGACAAATTAAACAAATACATGTAACAATCAGGTAACCTAGACAAAACAGACAAACTGATAGAGATAGAGAGAGAGAATAAATAAATAAGACTTATAGATAGTTAGGAAGAAGCGCGCGCGCGCACACACACACACAAACACACACACAAGTGTACATCTCTGTCTGTGTGAAATAATTTTTTTTAGTCTGCGATGTTAACATAACCAGGCCAGGAAGAAGACAGCTGATAGAATAGTCTGGCGCTCTCTCTTCCAAACCTCTACACCTCATGGTAGAAGGGGAAAGACTAAGTAAGTAAGATGTTAACATATCAGAAAGGCCCCACGCTGTTGTCTTTTATCAGTTTGTACTGACTCGGGTCCTTATTTATTTTTTATATGTCAGTTATTGTAATATAGTGTTTTATTAACGTTTGCAGTTACTATGTTTCTTTGTGCTTTACTACAGTATGGTTTGACAATTGTTGTGATATTAAAATAATATAAATGATCCGACCCGCGATATAGCGGCATGGAAGCAAAGACAAAGATATTGATTTAGACCCCCGCTCTCTTTTATGAGAAACACGCAAAGTTGTCAAGTTCCTTTTTTATTTCACGAGAAGCCCATATCGATTGGTAATTATTCCCATCGCTGAACAAAGTAAGCATAATCAATTATGAATTTTTCATCGGAAGAATAACAGGATCCATAAACGCTCGAGATTGATTTTTTCTTTGTCTCGACCAGCAGCACCAGGTAGCAATTATGTTGCTTTGTCTATTTTTTTTATAGCAGACACCTGGTGTAATTATTTGTCCCGATTTATGGTTATTGATTTTGCCCTCCGTTGTCTTTCTATAACTTAGCTTGTTCTGTAATTATTGTTCGTGAGACCAAATGATAGTGATTTTCGACCTCTCTTTTGTTGGGGTGCAATTATTTGAAATAGCTAAATTGTGGCGTGTATGATTTGTAATTATGTTCGATTTCCCAGTGTGGTGCAATCGATGAATGAGTCATACTGTTTGCAGGCAATGAACAGAGCAAGGTGTGGCATTTGACTTTTACACTTGCTTAACAATATGCTAAAGAACACAAAAAAACCAACATGTCGTTCATTCTCCAAGACTTTTAACACTGACTAGTGCATATACAAATATACATATTTTTAAAATACATAAATGTTATATATTTTAACTTCCTAGCGAAAAACAGACATATACAATTTAAAAAAAGCCGGTTTAGGATATTTTCTTAACTTATCGAAAACAACCATATACACATGTTTTTAAAATGATATGTAAGAATGGTTAGGATTTTAACACCCTATCAAAAATAAACACGAATACAAGCAAACAACTAAAACTTTTATAACTTTTAAAATAGAGCAATGACATGTAGAAGAAAAAACTCTGCATAGGGTTTTCTTTAACTTCCTACCAAAAAACAAAACGAATACAGAAACAAACACACAGCCATATCAAAAAAATATATATTTTCCCCACAGTCTCTAAGAAAATACCCTTAACGAAAACAGATACAGACATATAAACTTTATATATATATTATTTGGTTTAGAGAAATGACAGAGATATTTATTTATATTTAACACCCTAACACAAAATACAGAGATATAAAAAAGAATAACATACGTTTTGGGGGTAAGATTTCAAACGGCTGCTTTTTCAGAAGGCTGGTCTCTCGAGGTCTGGTGGTATTTGTTCTTCGAGGGATGTTGCTTGAATGACGATTGTAGAGGGATTTCTGATTATATCAAGACAAAGGTTTGTCTGTGACAGACGCACTGCGCGTGCGCGCGGGAAAGACTGCGCGGGCGGCTGTGTCAAAATGTTCCACAAAAGTATGGAGCCCGTTATCGATTATGTTCAGCATTTTCGTTCATGTTTAAAAAAACTACGAATGTTTAAGATAATATTGGGTTCAGGTGCTCGTGAGGCCAGAGCTAATGGCGTTTTTACGACCGCAAACATAAACTAGATATTTTATTTGTGACACTGTTTGTCTGTTAGTGTGATAAGATATATATATATATCATCATCATCTCAGCCCGTAACCCGTCATGCGTCGTAGGGGTGCCATGGTGGAAGCATCAGCAGACAGGGTCCTCCACTGCTCTCTATCCTCAGCAATGCGTACAAGTGTGGAAAAACCGTGTCCTGCCCATTCTTTGATGTTATCAGCCCAGGGTTTTCTCTGCCTTCCTCTTCTCCGTTTATCTTCGACTGTTCCCTGAAGGATCGTTTTCGAAAGGGAGTCATGACGAGTTACATGCCCAAACCAGGCAAGCTTTCGACGTTTCACTACTGACAAAAGTGGTTCTTGGTGGCTATGGTAAAGTGGGATGATATAAATATTTATAGGGGACTTAGTGTACTGACTGAGATCAGCTGTGAAGGTATCTGTATCTAATAGGTGTAGTGTTTTACAGATAACCTTACTTGCTACCACATTTATACCTCAGTCAGAATTATTCTGGAATATTGTGATGACTACGTTGAATGTCTAGGGTATGTATATGATGAAGTGTAAGTCACAACAACAACAGACAGATAAACAATTTAATTTATTCCACCACACTTGACAACACTGTGACACTCACACACATTTAACACTCTATAAGACTATCTTAAGTGAGTCACTGGTAAATTTTCAAATATATATGTATTAATTACTTTCACTAATATATATCCTGATTCAACTACAAAGTGAACCAGGAATCACAATCAAATGTAATCACAATTTATATGTACAGAATTTATAAATATGAACCTTGTAGAGACATATTTTATTAATATTATCCTATGTGTGTCAGTTGTGTAGTAGTACTATGAGGTAATACTGGGTTTGTTTTTCAAGCTATGTTGTTATTTGTCATCATGACTTCAAGTGTTTGTTTATCCTGGAAATAGTATGGGGAAAAAGTCACAGTTCCTATCAATTTACACAATGTATTTTCCCTCTGATTTATTATACTGTCAATTTTAGAGGGGGACACATATGTTGAGCTCCTCTGGCCACAGAAGCTTATCTTTCGTGATGGCGGCAGGAAAAGACTCCTCTGCTTGATAGCTTCCCTGTGTTCTGGAGACACCTCACTGGTCACTATCTGGACCCAGGAGTATGCTGTCAGCCTCTAAATTCAGCAAAGCTCAGACCAGGTGCTGCTCAATAACTTTAGGACCACGGTCCCTGAAACAAGAAGGTTGTACCTCCTATTTCATAACTAATTTATAATCTATTTCCAGACTGAACACAATACATAACAAACACTGAGTTCAGAGCGGTAGGCCAACTGCTATCTTCATCTGAAACAATTTACACCAGTATACTCCTCCCTAATGGTTACTACGCCTCTGCAATTCCAGCATTAGTTCCTTCTAGTCAATAAGATAGGTGTCAGTGTACTGTTTGGCAATTCCATGCAGTTTTACTTTTCTCCGACACCTTCTGTTCAGGTTGGAGCAATATATAGGCTTTGCCTCATGTTCGCTACTGAACCACACACATATACAGACATAAATTATCAATTTACATTCAATTTTCATTAAAAAGATATCAAATATATCAATCTTACCACAATTCATGGAAATAATACACAATTACGTTGACTGGCAATGAATATGGCACAAAATCCGATCTGCCGCTGTCTCAGGCTTTTATTTAGAAAAATATAAGCTGAATCTCAACGCACTGTTGCTTTAGAAAGTTTATTTGAAAATGTGGTGCTGAACTGACGCTTCTAATTGCCTATATTGGCGGGTCTAACCAATCGTGCCATGTTTACACAGCTTTTCAAAAAAAGTACCCCTACTCACGTTTCCCTAACAACAAAAAAAATGAGTATTTGTAGCCCGACTAATCGTGTTTAGCCTTACATTTACTGCGCTCCAATCAAATAGGATTTAACATGGGGACCTATTTCCCGTACAATGGTGGTTTCAAAATCTGCCACTGAGCGATTCTGATTTTGGTGTTGTCTGACACCCTCACTATTTCTTTTGGATATAATTTGTTAATTCCTAGACTATTTGCGTAACACTTAACATATTATTTGTCAGCAAGTCCTAAGGAACCCAAATATATAATTTTTATGGGGCTAAAGGGCTGCGTTCAAAATATGTATTTTCTAGGATAGTCGTGTAGTTGTTTTTTTTATTTTTTATGTTTAGAACCGCCACCTGTCCTGCTGTACTGTCAGACTAATGTCAGGATTTTAGACATAAAACAGTAGAATGTCATGTTTCCTAATAAGCGTTTTGTAAGTTTTTTTTAAACCTAACTCTCGTATGGGTAGTGTTTTTTATCACTGTCGATTTGAAAAAAAAGCTAGTGCTTGTGGCCTTACACGCGTGATGGTAGTAATTGTATAGCGAGACGCGTGTTAGTGTTGCATGCGTTCCGGCTTTCAGCCCTCCCTTCTCTCTATCCTAATTCCATCTGTCTTTCGTTTATGGTAACGTAGTGTATAAAATGACATGAATGGAATATTAAATATAGGTCAGCTTGCGTATCTCATGGTTTTTCTTAGAAATGCAGTACACGTTTTATTGTAGAAAGCGTGTATGCTGCAGTAGGCTTTTACTATCAACGTGAAACGTTACAATTTGCAGACGAAGTAGAAAACAAGGGGGATTTCGAGTACAGTCATTGTGACAGCACTGTTCTTTACCATTCTTCTTTCCTTTTATTGATTTTATGTGTTAGGCTTTACATTTACCTGATAATTTATATATGTGGATTAGAATTTCTCACGACAAATTCTCCCCACTTAAAACAGACGTTATATGTCAGTCTATAATTATATATACACATAGAGAAATTTATTATTTTTCCTGGGGTTTAGGGTGATTCTCATCACACGGATGGCGGCTTAAAAAATCCGCTCCCAGATTTGTTTTTCCACTTATATACTCTATGCTAAACTCAAATGGCTGCATCAGTAATGACCAACGGAGTAATCTAGAATTTTCATGTCTAGCCTGCGCTAGAAACGACAAGGGTTTGTGATCCGTTTGCAACTTAAATGCCTCCCATACAGATAAATATTGAATTTCTTTATCGCCCATATTACTGCAAGACATTCTTTTTCGCTAGTTGAGTAGTTGGTTTCAGCTTTATTCAACTTTCTGCTAGCATATGCCACTGGGCTTAATTCCCCATCCAATGCATCTGATTTCTGTAGCAGAGTCGCACCTAACCCAATATTACTGGCATCCGTCCTTACAATGAATTCTTGACTTAAGTCAGGTAATTTCAAAATAGGTTTACTTGTGAGCTTTTCCTTCAATTCTTGGTAAGCCATTTCACATTGTGGTGTCCATGTAATTCGATCTGGATTTCCCTTACGTGTCAAATCAGTTAACGGTGCACATATGGAATTAAAGTTTTTGATATACTTTTGGTAGAAACCACATAATGAGACAAAGGATCTCACGTCTTTCTTGGTTTGTGGTCTCGGGGCTTTCTTTAGTTTCTCTAAATTCGTTGGGTCAGGGGTCATGTTTCCCTGATAAACTGTGTGTCCCAAGAATTCTAATTCTTTACATCTAACGCAACATTTGGTTGGACGGGCTGTTAAATTCGCTTCCCTAAGTCGATTAAACAGCATGTTCAGAGAGTCAATGTGTTCCTCAAATGTTTCTGTGGCTATAAGGATATCATCCATGAAATTTGTGATGCATGGGTTATTCAGAGGGTCCAATAATTTTCTCATCATTCTAGAGAAGACACTAGGCGCATTCTTCAATCCAAATGGCAATCTGTTAAACTCATAGTATGGTCTAACCTCAGGCTTTACTGGAATCTGATAGTATCCTTTACTCAGGTCCACTTTTGAGAAATATTTAGCTTTATTTAGCCTGGCAAACAACTGATTTGTATCCGGCAATGGATCCACCTGTCCTTCTGTAATAGCATTCAGTCTCCTGTAATCTATACAGAGTCTATGTTCTCCAGAGGGCTTCCTTAAGAGTACAACACCGGAACTATACGAAGATTCACTGTGTGAAATAATTCCTTCCTTCAACAAATAGTCTATCTCTTCCTTCAAAGCTTTCTCCTTAGCAAAAGGAATCGAATAGGGTTTCATACAGACAGGTGTGGGGTCTATCAGCTTCATATCATATTCCAATAGGTTTGTATGCCCTGGTCGGTCTGTTAACACCTCTGTATGATTATCTAGAACCTGTTGTACTCTCTTCTTTTGCTCTTTCGTTAAGTGTGTACTGATTTTCACCTGTGCCGCTGTCTCACAGGGATGTAATGGATATTCAAATGATGAAAGTGGTTCCTTTTTCATCTCCATGGCGATGGACAAGGTCAACAAGTGTGTCTCTTCCTGATTTTCTCTTTCCAAATATTTCTTCAGGAGATTCACATGATAGATTTTTTCTTTCCCCTTCTTATCTATCTTATAATTGGTTCTAGACACCTTCTCTAGAACTGTATATGGACCTTACCATCCAATTTGTAACTTATTCTGACTACCGGGGAGAAGAAGCAGTACCTTCTCTCCCACAGCCAAATCTCTGTCTTTAGCTTTCCTGTTATATAGGCAGCATGTTTCTTCCTGGCTTGTTTCAAATTTTCATTGGCAAGTTTCCAGCCAGTTTTTAAACGAGTGGTCAGCTCATTCACATATTGGTATGAGGATGTAATATTTTCCTCTGCCTTTTCATCAGTCCACGTTCTTAACAGCGCTTCCAGTGGACCTTTTATTGGCCTTCCAAATAATAATGTTGCCGGGGCCATTCCGGTTGAACTATGGGGTACCTCCCGATAAGCAAAGAGGGCGGCGTGAAGGTACTAATCCTATGTATCTGGTTTTTCGTGTGCCAACTTTCTCAGGATCGACATCAACGTGCCATTAAATCTTTCCACTTGGCCGTTCCCTTGTGGGTGGTACACACTACAATAGAAGTGTTTGGCCTGGAAGATCCTGAAAACTTCTTCTGTTAGTTTCCCCTTGAACTGAGAGCCATTATCAGTCAAGATTTGATTGGGAAAGCCTAACCTTGTGAAAATTGTGAGCAATGCCTCTGCCACATGTTTAGAATCAATGGATGACAGGGCTACCGCCTCTCCCCACATAGAACAAGTGTCCACCAGAGTCAGAATGTAGCTGTTCCTTCTCTTGGTACTGGTGAGAGGTCCCACATGATCCACGGCAACTCTCTCAAAGGGTGTTCCCACTATGGGCATTTCCCCCAGAGTAGCTGGTGCAGTCCAATGTTTAGGTGCTACTCGTTGGCACTCTGGACAGGATTTTACATATCGTTTGATATCTTCAGTTATCCCTGGCCAGAAATAGTGACAAGCTATACGCTGTCCTGTTGCGCTGATCCCCATATGACTACTGAAGGGAATCGCATGCCCTAGTTCCAACACTTTAGTCCTATATGAAGTGGGAAGGACCAGCTGTCCGTGACCATTGGATTCAGATCCAGCCTTCCTATAAATCAGTTTGTTCTTCGTCACAGTATAATATCTACACTTTCATGACATTGTCCTCTAAGCTCGTATCAAACTGCGAGAGGTCACACAATCAACATACTTGTAAACGCCATTCACAAAGCGTACACGAAGGCGTGCTGACAATCTCCCTTTTAATCATAACAATGAAACACGTAGGAATTCAATAATAATAGCAATACATTGTCGGCAATAACCATATGACTGGATCAACAAGTCCTACTACCACTGGACTATACAACAATGCTGTACAAAAGCCAGCAACCATAAAGAGAGCACGATTAATATGCAATGCGGCTTCTAAAGCCGGCCAACTGACATCTTTCTCTGTCAGGCTTCCTGTTCACTCCATTCCATTGCACCCCTTTGCACCATTTTCTTTAAAGCTGACGTGCGCACCAAAATATATGTTTATTCCACCAAAGTCCATGTGCGCAACAAAAGATATTATGTGACATCTACCCCCTTCCCCGGAAAAGAAAAAAGGAGTTTTCTTCTCCCTGAGAGCAGTAGATTTCACAGCATGCAACAAAATATTAGACAAGTTCAACCAAACAAAAAAAAGAAAAAAAAATTTACACTGGTGTACGTAGACGTCGTGCCTACGAACACATATATCTCATGTCCCAAAAATTACAATCTAGACAGAGCATCTGCCACGACATTAAGTCTACCCTCTAATGGGATAATTGTGAACTGGAACTGTTGTAGCAACAAGGCCCAACGAGTCAACCGTGAGCTTGTCGACTTCGACGATTTCAAAAACCGTAGAGGTCGATGATCTGTCTGAAGTATAAACTGGGACCCTATCAAGTAACGGGACAGTTTTGACACTGCCCATACTATAGCCAGGCATTCTCTTTCGATTGTTGAGTACCTGGTCTCTGCCGGTAACAGTTTCCGACTAAAATATATCACAGGATGTAGTGTATCCTCGTGGTCTTGCATAAGACATGCGCCAATTCCCACAGATGACGCGTCGGTACGCAGTATAAAGGGTTTGCTCAAATCAGGCAAAAGAAGGATTGGTCGTCTGGAAAATAACTCCTTGATTTTTTGATAATGCTTTCTCGCATTCTGCCGACCATACAACCCTGTTAGGCATCCCTTTACTAGTAAGAGAGGTTAAAGCATCAGAAATTGTAGAAAATTGAGGGATGAACTTGCGATAAAAATTGACAAGTCCCATCAGGCTTCTGACCTGCTTCTTAGTCCTAGGTGCTTGTAGTTCTAAAATTTTTGTAACCGTGCCAGTCTCGGGTTTTAATAGATTATTACCTACGATAAACCCCAAAAAACTCAACTCACTAAAACCGATACAAATCTTACTAGGGCGTGCCGTTAAACCATGCTTACGTAAACAACGCAACAGGGAAGACAACCCCGACATATGTTGTTCCCATGTTTCATGGAACAGGCAGATGTCATCGATGTACGTAATCACATCCGTACGATGACCTAGTAACTTTCTCATCATTCTTACGAAAGTTGCGGGTGCATTAACTAGCCCGAAACACATAAAATTAAACTGAAATAAACCCTTTGGGGTGGTGGAAAATGCCGTCAAAGGTTTTGCCGATTCGACAAGAGGAACCTGCCAGTATCCCCGAGATAAATCCAGTTTACTAAAAAAACCTGGCATGGGAAAGTTGCGTAAGGAGGTCCTCTTGGTTCGGTATTGGCTCAGCGTCAATCACAGTGACACTATTTAATTTACGGAAGTCGATGCAGACCCGCAAGGATCCATTTTTCTTTCGTACCACGACCATAGGGAAGGAGTAAGTAGACTCCGATGGAGAAATGATCCCCAACCGTAAACATGTCATCTAGTTCTTTTTCAATCGCCGACTTGAAATGTAATGGCTGCGGATACGGCTTTACCCTGATCGGTTGGTCGTCCATCAGGATGATATTGTGGCAGATCAAATCGGTACGTCCTGGCAAATCAGTGAGAACATCCTTAAACTCTCCAATGACCGATCGTGCCTCCGATTTCTGTGTTATCGTTAGGTCGTTACATATCTGTACATTCTCCCAAGACTCAGAAGGAGCAAGGGGAACGAGAGACAGCTGGAGATTAATATCATCTCCCATGTCACCCAATTCATTAATGACCACAGAACATGCCATCTTCGGGGTCTCCCCAGACAACCCAGTGTCCACTCCTTTTAGAGCCTCTGGCCGTTCCATATAAGGTTTTAACATATTAATGTGGAATACTTTCTCCTTGTTCCGAACCTGGATTAAATAATCAACATCCGTTACCTTCTTAAGCACCTTAAACGGCCCCTGCCATGTAATGCTCAAACGGTCTTCCTTTGATGGCAGAAGAAGCCATACCTCTTCACCGGGAACCAAGAACAGTAGTTTTGATCCGCGGTTAGCGTATTGTCGGTACCGCGCCCCCGCCACGGATAAATTATCACGTGCCACGGCACACGCTTTGACAATACGGTCACGCAGGTTTATGACGTATTCGTAACTGGAGACGGAGGACCCATCAGAACGCCCACCAACCAGTATATCTTTCAGAATGTGCATTGGGCTCCTCGGATTCGCCCCATACAATAGTTCAAATGGGGAGAACCCGGTGCTCTCTTGAGGTGCCTCTCTATAGGCAAATAATACTGCTGGAAGGAATTTATCCCATTCTTGGGGAAATTCAGCAGTGACTTTGGCCAACATATCCTTCAATGCACCATTAAAACGTTCACATACCCCGTTTGACTGGGGATGATAAGGGCTGGTGAACGATTGGGAAATGCCCAACAATTTAGTGATCTCGGCCATTTCCTTAGAAATGAATTGACGTCCCCTATCTGACAGTATCACCTGGGGAAACCCAAACCTACTGAACAACATCTGCAACGCATCCGCCACAGCCTGAGAGGTGATAGTCCTCATTGGCACAGCCTCGGGCCATCTTGTGCATAGATCCACCATTGTCAGAATAAAACGAAAGCCTCTCTCTGATGCAACAGAAAGAGGACCAACGATATCGATGGCAACTTTCTGGAAGGGGCGAATCGACAAATCAACAACCTGCAACGGAGCCTTCGGTAATTTGCCTTTATGTGTCACCGGCTGACATACCCTGCAAGACCTGCAGTATACCTTAATGTCTTTGTTGTATGCCGGCCAATAGAATTGTGACAGAACCCTATGGCAAGTTCTTGCAACCCCCATATGTCCAGCAAACGGTGAATCGTGTGCCACCTGCAACACCTTTGATCTAAAGGCGACAGGCACAACCACCTGGCGCTTGAATTCGAATTGGCTGGAAAAGCATCTGGTAAGAACATCATTTTTCAACTCAAACCAGTAACGTGCCGACTTCGTGCACTTTACATCACCATTTTGGGCCAAAGTGTAACATTTCTGCAATGTTCCATCAGCTCGCTGCTGCTGGACAAAGTCCGATGCTGGTACATCGGGACCCGTGGAGGCAATACATGGGACCGCGTTAGATGTCGGTAGCTCCCGCTGTATCGCCAATGAATTGTTGTCTGATCTGGTCTGCGCCCTTGTGACCACCACATTTGCCACAACTGACCGTTCGACCTGCCATTTTGTGATGTCGGCCTGAGTACAGTCACGAACACCACGCACGTTCCCTATAATCAAATCGACCACTGGAGCCTCAAGAACACACGCCTGCACCCGACCAGAAATAAAGGGTGTATCCACTTCTATAATGGCTAGGGGGTAATATTCAACATTTCCCCCAAATGTCACGCATCCGACAGTCTTACCAATAAGGCACGATTCGTCAATACATGATCGGCGCACTCCTATCGTAGTGCATCCTGTGTCCCTCAACACAGACACCAACTGGTTCTGAACCATGCCCTGGTGTAACTCTAAGCTTCGCTCCCATCAAGAGAAGAGAGGCAAGGCAGAGTATGACCACAAATTAGTAATGGTCTGCCATCAGGTTCAAACAAAGGCCTACATCCCTCGCAATCTTCGTTATTAAAGGTTTTCAGAACGCATGCAGCATTAGCCTTTTCTGAATTGTTTGGACAGACTCTTGCAGCATGTCCCCTTCCGTCACACGCGCCACATCGAAGCTGACCACCATCATCTTTTGTAGGACTACCCTTTGGTGAATTGGGATGTTCTTGCTCCCGTTTGTCATCCCTGTCATTCCATTTACTCGGACCACTTCTTCTATACCAGCGATGATCGGGATCGCTAGTAGTGTCTATTCGGACCTGCCTCCGAGTAGACCTGTCATGTCTATCTCCTGTGTATCTAAACGGAGATCTATCCTGACGGTAGAACGATTGTTTTTTCGGAGATCTGTATCCCTTAAAATTATCATAATTCCCATGAGATCAATGCCCACTAGAGTATTGCCGATCAAACCTTTTCCTGGCAACCTGTCCGCACTCTTGGACCGATGTTGCCGGAAAGGTTTCCCAATAACCTTGCCAACACATGTAGCGAAAGGCTCAGGGACAAATGACTTGTGAATTGTCTTACCAGGGTGAGCGGTAACGTACTGCCGCCCCAACTCTGACATAGCTGTAATGTCTCTGGGTTTGCGTTCTTGAAAAAATGCAACCATGTCAGAACAACATGAGGACAACACCTTGTCCCGCAACATAAGGGCGAGCTGGCTCTTTAGAAGTCGAACTAGGATTGCCAGAATCAAGCTCCAACTTTTTTATAGCAATTTCCTTGTCCGCCTCAATCTTCATTTTTTCTATCTGAATTTTTTTATTTTCTGTATCTGCTTGAATCTGTCTCCGTTCCCTATCCCTATCTGCTTCAATCTGTTTCAGTTCTCTATCTGCTTCAATCTGTTTCAGTTTCTCTTCTATCTGCTTCAATCTTCAATTTTTGTAGTTGACGCTCCTCATAGCGTTCTCGTCTGTCATTTCTTGTTTTTTTCTGTAACTCATACTCTTTGTGTTCGGCCTTTGCCCACTCAAGCAAAGAATCCCCCGACTTTCCTGTCTTCTCTCCAATTTCTATAAAATCCTTAAGGCTAGACATAGTATAGATCTATGTGCAATACAAATGCGGTGGCAAGCTAAGAAATAATTAAAGGTTTGTATTTTTCCAATTCCTCAAATTGTACCCATACCCCCTACAAAATTAATATTAAATATATTGTTGCACAAGACCAATATATATTTGCAGACGATGGGTACGATTTACCTGCAGTCACGAATACACCTAACTAAAAAAACAAGCAGGTGAAAATACAGTATGACAAGACAGTTCCAAATAAGGGATCCGATGAAACGAATTCCTTGCTTGTCTATACCCAATCAATGTCACGATACAATGGACATAAATCTCAAGCTCACACAGTTGTAGCTTTAGATAAGGACATCCGCATAATGGCTAAAAAAAAATGATGTCCGTCTCTTATTTCACCAATGCGTGATTTTACAAATACATATCATATACAAAGGAAATCAAAAATTCATATACTATGAACAGTACATACAATGATGAGACACGAACTCACTTGACAAACAAACACCAACAGAACGATAAGAAAGTGATGACAGATATGAGATAGAAACACATAAGTATATACCAACCGCTAACCGTACTGTTAACAAACGAGAACAAGGAGATTGTCATTATATACTTATGTACAAAGATAGCAAGAAGAAAACAAGAGAATACGACAGCAAAACATGACGAAAAAGAATACTTGCAAAAATATATGACACTATGCATACAAACAAGACAATCACCGCTAAAACACTGAGAATGTGCACGGTCAGTTTATGCTGGACAGTCAACAGGGTCAACTCTCTGTGCTTGTACCCCACTGCAAACACTGACAGTGTTACTGCCTAAAGAAATCAGTTCAACATAATCCCTTTCCCATAAGGAAGAAAAAAAAAATCTGTTAAACACGCCACCAATACCACACTTAAAACCAATGCATTACAATAATAAGACAACAAAGACGGCACGAAAACCAGTAGTGGACGGCGAAGCGACGAGGTCTGTAGCAAGACAATATCAAAAGGCAGAAAGAAGTCACACAAATAATTGAAATATGTAAAACAAATGAAATTGCAAATGAAAGTATCAGAGACAATGAAAAGAACAGGTAATAAAATAGTAACAGAAAAGCATCATTGCAACTACCAGCATATGGAGAAACGAGCTAAACGAAAAAAATTCAAATGGATGAGCAGAGTAGAACAGTAATTAAAAACATGTCGATACGGGAAACACATAAAATAAAATGACGTCAAAAAAAAAAAGGTAGAACAGCAAGAGAAAAGAAAACAAGAAATATAACTAAATTTATGACTGTCTTTCTGTAAACTGAATCCTCAAAGTTCCAATCCCAGCTCCTCAATCGAATGATGATAATGAATCACGAGACAAAAGCACGAATAGTACCAACAAATGTTATTGCCACAATCAGTTACGCTTAGTGCACTCTGCACTGTCCGGTTGCGGCAAAATGTTCTGAACAAATTCAAAACCAAGATCCACAATCGGCGTCAGTTATTCTCGTAGCTGAAGCCTTGAAACCACCAATGGATGTAGTAATAAGAAAATACATCAATGTTCAGTATTTCCCATTCCGTTCCGCTCTCAAAAATCCACACCAATGTAACTGGCCTTCTTATGTCTGTGTCCAAGAAAGGCTATACCAGCATAATAAATGATAACTCGGTAAAACTCAGCGACGTCCAGAAATTATCATTCGTTATCGAACCATTGGCTGCAGTAAGAGAAACGACATAAAGTCCATCAGCAAGACGTCACGTCTTTTATCAGCTGCGTAACATAGACCATTGCATCAGAAAAGTGTCATGGTCGTATCCACCATTCATGTACAATTAATCAGCACGACTACAATGTTCTGTCTCATCCAACGCTATATATAATAAGCATCATCATTCTCAGGATAATGCAAGCTTGCTCAGCAAATCACATATATGTTCCTCATCACGAACAGTTTCTCGGCACGACAATGATAGTCGGTAGTATTCACAAACGAGTTAACTTTTCATGCGGACAAAAAAATGTCACAGTCAGTGCAGCGTCGCGCAATAAGCAAGCACAGGACAAGGCAATACGTATTTAATTTTTTCACCCCCAACGTTAGAGGAGTCGAGCAGAAAGGATGGTGTCCATGGTCAGGTTTACAACAACTTGTAGTATCCCACGATAATAAGTGTGTAACCACAAATCCCCACTGTAGGCTAGGACTGTCCCCTTCTGTGCTCTCAGCAAGGTTATGGCCACCACTGTAGCAACCGATAATCAAAAAAATCAGCAGGAGGCAACAGCAACAACTGACCGACAACTCAAAAACATTTTATTTTCATCGCCCTACTCCTGTAAGTAACAGGTAAAACCTACTATCCCTCCTATTTTCCACCACAATACGGACAGACCCCACACAATTTGACCCCACAAAAATATTAGCTCTCCAAATTCTCCAAATCACTGGCATTGGAACTAATCCATACTAAATACCAGATTAAGACGACGTCGTCGTTCGACCCCCGCCAAAATTCGTGTGCCCCCCAGCTCAGGACAGGGAAAACTCCATTTTTATAATATTGGTATTTCACTATACTACCCAGCCCCCCCACCCAGCAGACAGTTTCACACTGCCCCCCAACCCCCCAGGACCACTCGCCCCTCCCTGCCAGCTTGTAGTCGCAGGACAGAACAGGGAACTATGATTATCTAAAATATTGTATTATAGTCTTCTTCCGTTCACTGGCAATGAGTCCCATGCACGAAACATGTAGCTGTCCTTCTCCGACGGTCAACGCAAACCCATTGGCAAAACTGTCTCCTCGAACTAAAGAATAGAACAATCGCGCACATATCATTGGGAATGCAACCCAATCGCCAACCAAAAAGCCTCGGCTACAACTGTAAAACGTTGCTAATGAGGAGAGCCCGTAATTAAAGATCAAATATTACAAATATCCAGATACTAAGACAGTCACTGAACAAAGTGGTATGCGCGCTAAAAATACACCTTTATAGAGGACCACAGCAAAGCCCCAAAAAGATAATAAATTCACAGTAAATAATTCTACCACTTTCATGACATTGGTCACTCTAAACTAATAGCCTCGTATCAAACTGCGATAGGTCCCACGACAATCAACGATACTTGAAAACGACTACAACGAAACGCAAACGCCATTATACGGACAAAGCGTAACGAGACTGAAGGCGTATCTTACGATCGTACTGCAACCACCCTATAAATCAAAATAAACAAATGAAACACGTAGTGAATATATCAATAAATAAAAATGAGCAATATCCATTGTGGTCGGTCTGTCAAAAACCATAGTGACTACTGGATCAACAAGTCCACTAAACCTTACCACAGATGACCTGCAACAACAACACAATCGCAGGTACTAAGTGCCATCAACAAAAACCATAAAGATAGCAAACACAAAAACGATTAATATGCAAATGGATTAACGTGGTTGGTCGTTGGTGCTAGGTCATAAAGCCGGCCCACACATGACATCCATTTTCTTGTCAGTGCTTCTGTTTACTTTTATCGGTTTCAACTCCAAAACATGTTCCCAGACACGATTTCACCTCCTTCCATTGGCAATTTTGTGTCCATGAGCATGTCAAAAAAAAGTCACCCTTTGGCAACCACTGCACAACACCCCAAAATTCAAAAGAAACAAAATGGTGCAACAACAGGATGATGCATCCCATTGCACCCCAATATGCACTACAAAAACAAACAAAAACAAAAAAAAGTTTGACCTTAGGTAATGGGGGGGGGCGACAAAAAATGCAAGCAAAAAAAACAGTTGTCAAAACATTGCAAAACAAAAAAAAAAACCTATATGAATCTTAAAGAAAAAAGCAGACGTCTTGCAGCAACATAGAACCAAAAATATATTTATAAATTCCAATATATTATTCTCAAGTCCAGAACCTTTTAAAACCCGAATAAGAAATCAACATATAAATTATAAATTACATCCACACTATAGTTTATACAACCAAAATCCAAGTCCATGTGCGCAAACAAAAGAGAATAATATTTGAGGGAGACATTCAATACGCGAAATAAAACACACGCGTCCTTGTCGTGGAGAGTGTATGATATATTTATTGTGTGTGTGTGGCAACTTCATATGAAACAAACGGTGATACCAACGACGACACAACATGATACAATAAACATAATAAATATATACAAGATACACCAAAGCGAAAACGCAAACACCAATCCAAAATAATAAAAAACACAAAGTACTTCACACCAGAAAATAAAAAAGAATTCCATCCAATAAAATTTAAAAAAATCCATACTATATAAAACATAATAAAAACACAGTTCCCCATGTGTGAACGTTGTTTCCATATACATACCCTATAAAAGTTCTCGTATCTGAGGGACAATCAAAATTCGGTAATCGCTGAGATGAACTAACAATAATGATAAGGGAGGGTAATAAAGTCCCCCCTACTCTCGGACTTGTATAGATAACCCAAATTTACTTACCCTATAAAATAAAATCTGTCTATTCCTTAACTAGAACGTAAACGAATAAAAAAGCGGAGACCCCACATTCTCCTTAATATATTGTAGTATCGATTCAACTATTGATCATAAGTACATAAACCAAACAATAAGAAAAAAAAAAAAACCATAACAAAGACCTCAACATAAAAACTAAAAACAAATCAACACAAACAAAGCCGTCTCTTACTTAAAAAACTATAAAAATAATAAAAAAAAAAATAAGAAATGGAGCTTAACCCTTTCATTCTTAACCTTTTCAAAAAACGCTTGGAAAAAACCAATGACTGCCCTTACAAGCAAACAATCACTATATTGTTATAAAAATACAAACATTATAAGCCTATTTACTTTCCAATTAGAAACAGATCTCTTATTCTACAATCTAACAAGGTATAAAGATGGACCCCCCTTGAAACCTTATGATCTTTAAAATAAATTGTCTTAAAAAAATGTCTTGTAAGAAAAATCCTTTCTTCAACTTAAAAACGCTTGTATACTAAATACTAAAATAAAAACTATCTTAACGAAAAAAACACAGAACGCATACACCATTAATTATTTGTACATAAAATACATGACCTATCAAAATAGAAAGTTGTGCCCCACCTTGCTGTCTACAATTAATGCCTTAAATGGACCACCACCACTCCCCCAAAATAACAATAATTAACCATATACAAACCTTCCCAAGAAAAAAATCCTAAATCTCTAAATGATTTCTTCATGAGTACACTGATCAAAGATAAAAGTAATCTCGTCGAATTTAGTGGAAAACTTTGTTTTAACTGAAACATCTATGTTTATCCTCTAAAATAGTTCCTATTCTTCTTTCTTATCGCCTGAAAGAATGTCGAAATTCTCGAATGAAACTTAATATCACAACCAACCCTCTAAAATTACTTCCTGTAACCTCTCGAATGAATCGGCTTAACAGGTTAAGAGACTATAAGAGAGAAAAAACCTCACATCGTGCCAGTTCATCACAAACATAAATATATTCTACAAAAGATAATCATTCTATGACCTTATGAACTAACTCAGAAATTAACTATTCATATTCCACTTCTCTTGGTACTATATACTTGAAAAAAATATAATAATAACTAACATTAAACAAAAAAATAACTTTTAAAAAACACGACTACATAACGATAAGCCGACTTACTTGTTTTAACTTCTAAATTTTCTATGCTCTTACTTATTTATGTATAACTCCTCCAAATAAGTCTTAACTCGAAAAATTTCTTTTCTTACACTATCTCTAAATACTTTCGAATCGCGTGTCTTAATTTTGTGTAGAAGACGGTCCAAACTCAGAGATTGTCCGTGTTGCCTTGGGTGGGATTTCTCTGCGCAGATTGTCAATAACAACGGGTATCTTCGTAGCGTTCTATCACTGATGGTTGTTGGTAGTCCGACCGGCCCATATAGTGGTTGTCAGGTTTTAGAGAGAATGGGTTATAAGGGAAGCGAGTCCAGAGGTGAGGCGAGCATAGGACGGCAACTAAACCTTCCGACCATTATTAAACTCTGTAAGTTTAGCAAAAAATACCAGAGACGTTATTATAGTGTAGTTTAGATTGGCAAACATAAGTATAACGAAGATAATTTATCATTCCCATAATAAGTTCAGCGAGTAGACTGGTGGTGGGTGATGTGGCCGCCTTGTAGTGCAAATTTATATTTACAAGGTTGATTTTCCGAAATAAGGTAGAATTCCTCATGTAACTAACTTAATGCTATCTTCTAGAGGTTCGTCATTAAGTTCGAGCCTATTGCCTGCCCTGTGTATATTCAAAATGATAGGTACAGTTTGACTAGTATAAATTCACCGTTATCCTGTAAAAACCTGAACAGAGTTTAGAATATATTAGGGTCCTCTAGACCAACAAGACTGGTTTTTGTCCTGTGTCCAGATTCCGTTATATCATTAGATCACATCCCAAGTCAATGGTTTAGACTTAGGAACGTAATAGAAGGTAGAGCTCTGACCTCTGCATTCCTCCCCGTATGCTATTGCACGGTTGGAGATGGAATGAAATGCGAACTTATTGTGATACACATCTAGTTCTTCTACAACAGGAAGTGGAGTATTTATAATTGGGTTCTAAGAAACATTGAGATGATAGATGAGCAGCTGACAACTGTTGCATAAGTTATAGAAATGTGGACCAGATCCTAACTTGAAACCAGCATCACGAAATTGTCCACTCGACAAGTCAAGATGACTCCCCTTCTGACCCGCCCCAACCATACAGAACTAGTGCGGCCACTTGTGAGGCCTCTATACAATAATAAAAAACCCATGCAGCTACAGAAATTGTTTTGACAATGTACGATACCATCGTTGCAAGACTCGTTAACCATGTTGAAGTCATAAGTATCATGACTGTTGTGTGTCGTGCAATATAATGAAAAAACTTATAAAACGAAGTTACCCTTTCTATGACGCAACAGACACGCAAAATGTTATGGCCTGTGGGATAAACCCCATTGAACTGTTCCACCACAATACACAGCAACGATCCTCAAAATCAGAGAAGACACCTACATCTTACACTTTAAACACCAGTTGTCGATAATGGTGTGCAATTAAACCACTTCAGCACAAATCTCACCCTTATCATTTTTGGATGGCCAGAGTCTGGTTCTAACCGACATCTGATATAGTTTGGGCGCACCATGGAAATCTGATGCTTTTGCATGGGGTCCAGCGAGGTTGGTTTCACCAAGCTGATCTTCCAGCTATCAATTGGGGGTCAGCAAACCCATGACATCATCATCATTACTAGATACAAACTACATGATCAGCAACTACCACCCTGTACAAGAAAATTTTTAATTGAAGAGGTATCGCTGGATTTTCTGACAGATTGCCTGATTTTGAAACTACCCCGTGCGGCGTGCTCGGCAATATTGAAGTTTATGTAAAATTAGAAATGACAAGTACCGAGCGGAATGGATTTTCCATGATCTGGTGAAAAGAAGGACAAGTTGCCGTAACAACTAGTTCCGGTCGTCAATGGTTACTGTTTGGCGTGGTTCAGAAAGGTCAAGAGCCGGTTTAAATCATTAAGGTAAGATTCAGAAGTTTCATAAGTTCCGTAACAACTGTTTGCAGTAGTAGAAGCTTCAATTCCTTCGTCATGGCTGTTTAATGTGTGGAGGCAGAAGTTAAAATTCAAACGATTGGATCAATGTAAACCTTCAGAATGCTTGATTTACAACAACCACCTGGTTCTGCACATTCCATCCTGTTCTGGCCCAGCACAACATCGTGCACCAGCTGGGCTGCCAAGCTGGATATAGTAGAAGAATAAGTGTCCAGTATTGTTTGTTGGTAAACACTGTGGCCCAATAGCTGATCGTATACTGAGCCATCTGTACTTTTGCACGAAAAGACTTTCTCCCCCTTATTGTTTTCATGATACCTGTTTTTATATGATAATATGTTTATATTGTTATTTGTAATATGTACAATTTTTATATGTTCTTAGCATAGTTTCAGTCGGGTATTTTCATTTCGGTATGGGCGAGATCTTGCAGTAGAAGATACCGACTGTACACAGATGGTTCTAAAAAAACGTGTTAGCGTTTTCCGTTAGGGACCTAGCTGTGTCGATTTTCCTAACATAGTGAAAATTTGCTAGCGACAAATCGTTGCTAATAGTCTTGTTTTAGTTGTGACCGATTAGATGGCATTATATTTATAGTTTCTTGTGTAATATAAAAATATATTTTTCTTTTTATCTATCTCTCCTCTTTCTTTGTGATTTAAAGTTTATTCGTACTTTCGTATTGTTTGTATTATTAGTGTTTTGTTAGGTCTCACCATTTTATTTTTCTATTATTCCCAGAATTTTGCTGGAAAGAAAATTGCAAAAGGCATTTTTTGCAAATAAATTAGAAGTCCCCCAAACGACAAAACTTTGTCCAGGGTGACAAAAGCTCGTATCTTACTACACTTACTAACTTCCTTCAAGGGAGAACATACTCTAATATGCAATTGAAGATGTCCAAATTCAATAGTCCCCTCCCCCACCAAAATATCTGATGTCGACTATGGTTTGTCGTGATATTGATTAAAGCATAAAAACTTCAAAAAACATTTTCCCTACATAAATATTCACGACAAATAATTTATAATTAAAGACCTTGTAGACTATATTCATGTAAGCCCAATTTTTTCATATAATAGTGCAAAAGAATGAGAAACAAACAAAAGCCTATATGTCCATGCTAAAAAAAACGGAATAAGATGTATAAACGTACAATGTACACAAGCAACTCGTGGTCCCATTACTCAATCTCAGTCGAGTTATACAGGATTTAGGAAACACTACTTTTCTGATGTGCATCTTCCCTTCACTTTTCTATGGTTCCCCCCCAACTTTATACTACGTGGAAACATGAAAAACGTGACCTTTTTCTTCTCCCAAATCTTTTCCGCTGAGGAACATCGAACAAGTTTCATCTGATGTTTGCAAAATTGGCAAACATATTATCAGAATGTTCCTTAACAGAACAGTACGGTACATTAGCAACACTATTCATAGGAACATGACATTGTGGCATAACAGATCACAAACAAACCTATCAGCAAGTCAGGACCCATATCCAATTACCTATTCCATTCTTCCATACTCAAGACGAAAAAGAGTTTGGATGAAATGAATACGTTTTGGAAAGTTTCATTGAAACCAATCCACTTCATCATCTCTTCTACTAAATGGTTATTGGATTCGAAAGAAGGATAATAACCTTCGCATTTTGCGTTGAGATTAATCGCAAATTTGAAACCAAGTTACGAATTTCGATGCTAACCTCCTATGATGCCTTCAAATAGAATATGCTACTCAATAAAACTTTCTAATTCAATATTCTTAATCCTGTCGATAAACCAGAACTAGATTTGTCTAAAGTTTATTGGCTAAAAGTCCCCGCTAACATGAACTTGCCAAAACCTGTTTGTGGCAGCTTATTTGATCTTATTCTTTCTTCACCTAGGTGGGTTTTATTCCTAATGAATTTTACAATGTCATGCCTTTTAGGTCTTATGAAACGACCCTGCTAACAAATTCGGTACGCATGATGCGGCGAATATCTCCGCATATCGTAAAGATTTCATAGCATACCAGAGAATTAATCATGCTATATCAGTGTGATTCTTTCGGTAATATCACTTTAGTGGGTTTAAAAACGAAATGTACTGTCTACTCTTCGCCGGAGTATAACCTTGACTCGTCAAAACCCTCTAAAAAGGCCTTTTATATGATTTTAGCGTAGATTAGTCTTATCCAAGGGTCATCGGGTTGTGGTCATGGTCGTTTATAAAGACAAGATGAACCACAATGTTATTTCAAAAATTCATAGACATTTCGTGTCCCTAAGAATACGCAGAAACAAGTAAGGAGTCCTATAGGTTTTATTCAATTCTAACGGACGATTTCATTCCGAATCTGTGTACCAGTCCAATATGGCAGGCAGTATGGCAACCCATGGTCACCGCTTTGCTACTTTATTGAAGAAAAGGGTCGCCTAATCAGGTCCGCTGGTCTAAAGAATTTCAATACCTCAATGAACCAGGTTAAAGCCCTATTTTACTCATCTCCACCAATTCTTACTTACCTACAATTTGATAAGACTTTTGTTTCTTCTTCGAAGTGACG